>UESW01003896.1:2351718-2382725 GCA_900491605.1 Calamus simplicifolius
TAGAAAAGAAAAAAAAAAAACCCAACCCTAAAGTTCTAGACTCTTGATTCTGATCAAATATCTCAACAGACCAAACCTAGTTCATAAAGCTATAATTAACACAAAGAGAAAGCGAGGCAAACAACGAATATCGCAAAACGGGGAGGTACAAAGAGAAGGAGAAGAGGAGAAGAAAAGGAATCACCGACCGGAGGAATCCGCGCGCCAAGGCTGAAAGAAATAAGAACCATCTATCAGATCAAATTCATCTAACAAGTTCGAGGAGGAGAAAGGGGCTCGGTAAAATAAGGAGAGAGGGGGAGAGGGGATACCTTTCGAGGTATTCCTTGAAGAAGGAAAGGGAGGGGTCGTGGAGGGCGGAAGCGTTGGACTTGCAGAAGCTTACGAATGTCTTCAGCTGCGCCACCTTTTCTTCGTCCATCGCGCCCTCCGCTGTCTCCGCCAGGCCTCCACCGTCTTCCATCAGTAAAAGAAATAATAATAAAGTCGGCTGGAACAGAATATATGTGAAAAGTTAAAGATTTTTTTAAAAATAAAAAATAAAAGTGGTACCGGAAACGGGCCCGTATTCCGTCCGGCGAAAGATCGAGATTTGGGTCTTAGAAGGCTGGGAGTTGGGGCCGGAATTGAAAGCAGAATCAGAGGGAGGTTCGATTTCAACCTTTTCAGAGTTGGCCTGGCCTAGAGCCAAGCCGGATTAATGATGAGCCTGGCTCTTTGCGGCATAGCTCCTCCCACTTCCATCCGTTTCTTCTCCTCTTCGCTTGGTTCTCTTTAAGGTGCACTGGCGGCTAGCTATGAATGGTGGATGTGGGCGTGTGGCGGACGGCAATCAATGGCAGCCGAAGGTGCAGCGGCGGCGGAGGCGGAGGCATCTTTCCCCTTTGCTTCTCTCTCTTATCTATGACTGCCGGCAGGGTTTGAGAATGGAGGATTGGGGTTTGGGTTCGAAATTTGGGCTGGGCGGAGTTGTTCGTCACGGCTGGGTCTGGTCAGGCCTTCGGACCGGGTTTGGGCCGGGTTCACGCTTCGATTGGGTTGGAACCAAAGCTAAGGAAAAGTATTACTGTACCATCTTTCGGTGCAGCAAGCATATATCAATCATATGAATGGATCATTCATACATGCCAACGCGTATGCAATGGCCCAATGAGCCTTGCCATGCATCACAAGCAAACATCGATCGTATGGATTGACCGTCCGCCCACCTGCACGCTTGTTGCACTGTCCTAGAGCAAGTCGCGCTTGCTAGGCATGATCGCCTGCGCGCTTGCTGCACTGCCTTGGAGCAAGTCACGCTTGCTTCACTGCCCTAGAGCAAGTCTTTTCCTCGGAGGTAATTGATCCGCCCGGCCGCCTTCGCGCTTGCTGCACTACCCTGGAGCAAGTCTCTTCCCTAGAGGCAATCGGTCCATATCCAGATGAAGGCCCAAATGACTTAACCCAAGAAGGAAAAGTCTTTGTACATCGCCTCTGGTGCAGCAAATCCTACATGGGTTGACCATCCCTTCTTATTGATCCACGTGGATCCCATATGGCCTGACGCTGCGAGGCAGGATAGCAGTGATACAATGTTACGTTTTGATTATGACGTCCATTAAAAGCGCTTCAACTCTATTTTAAAAATGATGTGTAGACGAAAATGCCCTTTCCCTCCAGCCTACTTCTACCTGCCATCTTTGCTTGGATTATATTTGATGGAAGGAAAACTCTTTCCGATTCTAAAACATTCTTCCCCATCGCTCTGGCTTTCGGGTGCAAGGAATCAGTCCAAGGTTTGAGCAAGATCCTTCCCCCTCGCTCTGAGAGTCCGATCTAAGGATTTTCTCCTATTTTTGTTGGTGATATAAGCTTCTTCATTCCTCATAAAAAATGCTTCGAAAAGTGTTCTGATTTTTCAATAGAAATATTTTAGCTTCGAGGCTGGAATACCTAGCTACTGAAGACTTTTTCATTAACTTCAGGAGAAAATATCATCCGTAGCTGGAAGTAAAAAGTCCTTGTTTATGTATCTTTTTATAGTTCTTTTATTACACTAATTGTTTTGATCGTTAGATAAAGTTAATGCATTAGAAAATCGTTTAATGCTCAGGTAGCATCCCTAGCATGTTATGACAATCTGGGAGTCATAACTTAGTCCTCTAGCGAATGTCAATACCTTTAGTTTCATGTTTTTTTACATGAATATCATACTCTTTTAACTAGGATGTTATACCTTATGAACAGGGTGTCATCAGAGTGTTTCGGCCTATATTCCCCGTTATACCATGACCCTATAGCTCTAGTGTCATCATTTTACAATTCGGGTGTCGTACGTTATTTTCTGGGGTATCGTATTTCTTGCATTTAGTTTCAGCTAGGGTATCATAATATGAGAACTGGGGTATCATAATAGTCTTATGGGTGTCGTAAGTTCCTAGCTTAAGAATTACAGCTAGGGTATCGTTATATGAAAACTGGGGTATTGAATAAATTTTTTTGGGGTGTCGTAAGTTCCATAGTTATCATTTTCGACATCCCGATACTCTTTTATAGCTCCGGTGTCGTAAGTTATTTTCTTGGGTGTCTAAGTTTATGCCTTAGCAGTTTCAGTTAGTGTGTCATCATGTTACAGCTCCATTGTCGTTATTTATTTTCTGGGATGTCGTGAGTTTTAATTATATCTTTAACTGTTAAAGGGTATCGTAGTTTTTATCTGAGGTGTCGTATGTCTTTAACTATGGTGTCATAGGTTTGTAACTGCAATGTCGTAATATTTTCTCAGACTGTAACACGATCTCTATAGCTATCGTGGCATGTTACAACACCCTAGGAGTCATTATTCAGACTATAGATGGCATATATTCCTGGTATATGGGGTTCAAACTTAAAACCTTAATGTTTTATGAATGGGTGTCGTATTTCTTTGACAGGAGTGTCATATTTCTTTTTTGGGATGTCGTAAATTCATTCCTTAATAGTTTCAGTTAAGGTGTTGTAAAATGAGAACTGGGTATCGTAACAGTTTTTCTAGGGTGTCGTAATGGTGACGTCATTTTACAGCTCGGATGTCGTTAGTTCTTGTCTTAGCAGTTACAGCTAGGGTGACGTCATTTTATAGCTCAAATGTCATAAGTTATTTTATGGGATGTCGTAAGTTATTTTCTTCGGTGTCGTAAGGTCCGGCCTTAACAGTTTCAACTAAGGTGTCGTAACAGTTTTTCTGATGTGTCGTAAGTTCCATAGTCATCATCATCGATATCCCGGTACTTTATTGTTGGGAATTGTATCCTAAAGCCAATCATTTGATGATTGTGCTAATGTAAATTGTATATAAATTGATATATTAATAAAAGTTATTTGGCAATTATTCATTACAAGAACATCTTCTTAAAACTTCTAATGGTAATGAAGCCCTCAGGATCTTCCTTCAAGATAAAGGAGGATTTATCTTTGAAGGTCCTTAAAAGAGTTCGCGACCAAATGATATACTATGACAGGGCCATAGTACTATCAATTATAGGACGTTGTATATCATATTTGTTGGTTGTCCTCTTAACCAATGAGTGTAGAGACACTGGTATGACATACAGGTGAAAGTGTAGGAGTACATTTCACCGAACGTGACTCATTTCCGAATACTCTACTGTCAAGAGTTAATCCGAGAAGATATAGGTATAAGTACCCTTCAGACCTGAAGATCACAACCAATGGCTTACAAGCAACTCATTGTACTTAGGTGCCGGACCACCTGGATTTCTAATCCAGCTACGAAAGGTTACTGGGTGCAGTCAAGTACTTGTGGTAGTCAGTTATGGATCAAGATGGAATTTGACCTATCCATTAAAAGGAGAAATGCTTGGGTTTTAATTTAGCAAGACCTTGGCCAAGGCACTTCAGTGAAAGTCACATGATCACTAAAATTGAAATCACTTTATGGATTTGATGTTTAGAGTTGACAGGCTCTTAAGCCATCCTTAGCATTTGTGGTCAAGAGGATGAATTATACGGTAACTATTTCTTAGGATTCTTGGAGTTTGCTCGGCAACTCTTCGACCTATCCGAACGTCGGGTTCCATTGCTAGATGGCACATCGATTAGTATAGAAAGTTGTTTCTATGCTACGGCTTAGGTTCGAACCTAGAGAGTCACACGATATGTCGTGGATTGAAATTCTAAAAAGGTTAGAATAGAAAATCCTGGTGATTCTGGTGTTAGCGGAAGCATGGTGGATCTTGGAGGAAGATTCAAGTGGGAGGATTCAAGATCAGCAAAGTTGTTTTTCTGCGAGCTAGCACTCCCAGAAATCCAATAATTCAGGGCTTCGCGTGGACGATACTAGAGGCCGGGCGATTGAACGGCTGCAGAGCATAAAAGGATTTACCAACTGCCCTTAAGGTAGTGATATAATCCCTAGATCTTAAGGCATGATTCAAGGCAAGAAGTACGACTTCTTTCCTTGAGGATCAAGATATGATCTTGATGATTTATTTATATGCATATTTTAAATCAAGCGATCCTATATATAAGGCAAAGATATGATCTTGATGCATATTAGATAGATTAATATGTAATCTTTTAGTTTCCATATTGATAATAGTTATCAAATTTTAAAATATGCATGCCTCGGAGTTTATTTATCCCTACATTTATTTGCTGCTAGGGTGTCATCATTTGATAGCTCGGGTATTGTAAGTTGTTTTATGAGGTATCGTAAGTTTCTGCCTTAACAGTTTCAGCTAAGGTGTCATAATATATGAACCTTGGTGTCGTTAGGCCCTACCTTAATGTCTTATGAATGGGTACCGCCATTTTATAGCTACGGTGTCGTAATTTGTAAACTGGGTATCATGACTTCTAAATTCAGGTGTCGTAAGTCCATATCTTTAACTATTAATGGGTGTCGTAGTTTTTAATTAGGGAGTCATATATCTTTAACTGGTGTGTCGTAGGTTTATAACTGAAATGTCGTAATGTTTTTTCGACCTATAACATGATCCATATTGCTTTTGTGGCATGTTATGACATACAGGGAGCCATTATTGAGACCATAAATGGCATGTATTCCTAGTATCTGGGGTTCGAACATAACTGAGGTGTCATATTTCTTTAACTAAGGTGTCGTATTTCTTTAACCTAGGTGTCGTAATACTTTGTCAGGATAAATTGACAGCTAAATCTATGGTTATCAATGTTTATGACCATGTGTCTATATTTCCACAAATGATGCTGAAATTATAGATCTTTGTAAAATCGAATATACTCCCGGCCATGCACCTTCACCCATCACTCAAAATGTAGGGGATGATACTGTTGTTCCTCAAACTGAAATGAAATTCAATTCAACAGATAATGTATATAGTTTATACAATGGATACGCAAAAGAGTTGGTTTTGTAATCACAACAGTGTGTAGCAGGGCCAACTATACAAACAACTTGTTTCAAGCACCTGGCGTGTTGGAGGCAAGAAAAATCTAGAAAAACAGAGAAGAGCATGAATCCTAGGGTACTGGCAAAGTTGATTGTAAGGCATCCATAAAAACAAGACTGAATTCTATAAATGGTAAGTGGATATTGGTTGAGGTTTTTCTAGAACATAACCATCAGTTGTCCATAACATCAATTGGTTATCTACGGTCCCATAGGAGGATTAGCACATCAGAGAAGGCAGAGATCAGCAATTTACATGCCATGAATGTGCCCACAACTCATATATACTTTGCCATAGCAAGAGAAAAGGAGTAGAAGATAATTGGATTTCACAGAGAAAGATGCTCGTAATTTCATTTATTGTGAATGTCAGTCTCAGCTGAAAGAAGAAGATGTGTTGGCCCAGATGGCAACCCAAGAGGGGGGGGGTGAATTGGGTTCTTAAAAATTTAAGACTTTTTAACTTTATCTGATTAATTAGCAAGATGTGCAAGTGAGAGGCTAACTAAAATCAATACACAAGCAAATAATAAAGAGAGATAGAGAGAAAGTAAATATATCACGGCAAACACAAGATAATTTTATAGTGGTTCGGTGTAACCAACACCTACGTCCACTCCCAAGACTCACTTGGGTCCACACTATAATCTCTCTAGATTACAGCCGAGTTGTTTTCCAAGCTCACAACTCAAACTTGTTGTTTTACCGGGTGCACAACGAACCCAGCTGGTTTTAACTCGGGCTTACCAGCACAAAACCCTACACGTTTTTTTCACGGGCTCACAACTAACCCAACACAAGCACTCCGGCTTGTAACGAGGTATGTCAACCTCCACTGATTCAATCCACTGATTGAATCAGCAAATAATAGAATGATAGTGTTTGAACAATGAATGCTCCCTTGAGCAAATATACAAATGAAGTACAAAATAATAAAAGGTTAGAAAAGCCTGATAGTATTGCAGATGGTAGTGGCTTTGGCTTTCTTCTTTCTTCTCTTTAACTCCTCTTGAAGTGTTGAATCACGCCTCAGCACGATTCTTGACCGTTGAAGACTTTGGAGTTGAAATGAAGCTTTTTCCTCTTTTGAAAATCCTCCGATTTGACCTTTGAAATGCTTGTGGATTTTCTTTAAACTCTTGTGGATTGATGAGAAGGAGCAGACGAAACTTCTCTTGGATTTCACTCCTTTTGAATCACTCTTCTTTGAGCTAAATGATTTTCCGATATGCTCTGTTTTTCCCTCTTTTCAAAAGATATTCTTTTCTCTCTTTTTGATTTTCTCTGGAATGTTTTGATTTGAAAAGAGCTCCTCTATTTATAGAATCTGCAAAAATATATCCGTTAGAGACAAGGAAAAATAGCCGTTATTTAAAAATCTTACCGTTGGGGCTGATGTGTCATCGTTAAAATCGCGCCCAGATTTGCTGGAGTCGACTCATGCTTTTCCCGAGTCGGCTCGAGCTCGTCTTACCAAAAATAGAAATGTTTAAAAAGGTTAGGGGTCGACTCGCTAAAAGTGAAGTGTCGACTCCTGAAAGTCGGGAGTCGACTCGAGAAAGACTTGGGGTCGACTCGCGAAGTGCTCAGAAAAACACTCTTCTGGTGTCTGAGCGGAGTCGACTCGCACAGTCCAGGAGTCGGCTCGACAGAATCAGGGGTCGACTCGACAATTTCATGGGTCGACTCGACACAGATGCACATTTCTGTACACTGAGCGGAGTCGACTCTGAAACTCAGGAGTCGGCTCCGGAACGTATCAAAAATCAGAAACTTTTCTGATTGACATTAAAATCGTTCCAGATTCATTTTAATTCATTGTTTTGACATGAAATCAATAAATTAACTTTAGAAGTGATTCATGAACTAATCCAAAACTTTTGAATAAAACATGAATTATAACATTTCTTTTCGAAAGTTTGAATATTGAGCTTAAAGTCACTTTCAAAATTGATTAAAGTTAAACTTGAGCATTCTCATTGATTGTTCAAAATAAATTTGTTGCTCATTTTCATAAACTCATTACATCCTTTAATAAACTCAATGGCTTTTAGTAATCATCAAAATCAAAAGGATTGGATCATATAATTTTTCTATAATCTTTCAACAATCTCCCCCTTTTTGATGATGACAAAAATATTGAGTTTGTTCATGATTGATTAGTGAATTTATTTTTTTCATAGTTAGGCTTAGGCTCCCCCTTAATGAGGTAGCTCCCCCTATGAAACTTAATTAATTATCTCATCAATCATAGACAATCATAGAACTATAAAATTCTCCCCCTTTTTTGTTATCAACAAAAAGATAGAGAATCATAAACATTCATTCAAATTTCATTCATTCATTGAATAAGGAAATAGAGAATTCATTTCATTAAAGGTCTAATACATCAAAATGTTCAGTACATTGATTTCAAAATGAAAGCATAATAAAAACTTCAGTACAAAACAAAGATTGAAACTCTAGTAACTCAAAAATGAGTTCTTACAATTCTAGTTAGATGATCAACTATATTTTTCATTCCTTCAGATTGAATTTTACATAATCCTTGAGTCTTTCATCAACAAAGGTGCACGCACTCTGAATTTTGTCTTGAAGCTCTGCGTTGCACTTTGCATATGTCTCTCCATCTCCACATATATCCTTAAGTTCTTCAAAAATATTCTTGAGATCACTACTTAAGGATGCCGATGAAGAGCCGAGAGTAGATTCAATCTTTGAAATACGATCATCAAGAGAATAAGAGTCTCTCTCAAATGCATAAATTTATTCTCAAAATCAGTTTTAAGCTTATCAGATTGATCTTCAAGTAAGGCTTTGAGTTGCATAATTTGTTGATCTGAAAAACTAGCAGAAGATGAAGTTTGAACAAAAGTTGGAACTGGGGCTGGAGCAGAGGCAGAAATCAAAGGGCTCGGAGGTGCAGGCGAAGGATGTCTAACAGAGGGTCCTGCAGCCTCAGTATCTGTAGCTCTATCTTCTGTCACTCCTTTCCTTTCCCATTTACCATTCTTTTTGATAAATCCCATCCGATGAATTGTTGCTAGACTATAAAATCAGTGTGTCTTAGATTCTTCATAGGTTCATTATCAGAAATCACCACACCTTGGCTTCGAAAAATCATAGTAAGGATCATCCCATAAGGCAGACTTGATTTCCTTTTCCCTCCACAATCTGCTATGTACCACAGAATCATGCTGGGAAGATTGATAGGCTTGCCTGTCACTATGGCGTCCATTACAAAGACATCTCTCCGAACATAGTCAAATCTACCAGTTTTAGGAAATAGAATCCTACTGCAGATATTGTGTAGTAATCTCAACTCTAAAGAAGCTGATTAGCAAATACCTCTTCAAATCCAACCACATCCCGGTTTAATAATCTGGATAAAGCTGGGGCGCGGTCATCAGAAGAAAAGGTAAAGTGCCAGACAAGGGTAATTCCAACAATCTAGACAAAATCTCAGCAGTAACAGATAATCTGACTCCTCTCACATTGCTAATAAGCCCATGGTCTCCTCTAGACAAATTCTTGTAAAATTCTTTAACCAATGAGGGATAAGTCGGGCACTCTAGAGAACAAACTTTCTCCCAACCCATCTCGATTAACTGTCTCCCAACTAGAAAGCCCTCATTCTCAAACAATTCAAAATCCACCTTCCTACCAGTAGTAATGATCCTATCCGCTAGACGATCTACCTGGGAGGACGTGGCAGCAGGAGTAGCAGTTGGAGTAGAAGCAGATGAAGTGGAGTCCGTGCTCGGAGAAGGTTCACGCACCGGACGCTTCACCGTCTTCTTCACGGAGCGTTTCCGCTTGATGCCACCCGCCACAACGCTAGATCCTCTAGTTTTAGGTGCCATTTGATGATTGGAGGTGATAATCAGGGATTATTGGGAGTTTGGAAGGTTTGGAGAGAGCGTGGAGAGAGTATTTTGATGATTGGGGTCGAAAGAATGAGCGACGAGTCGACTCTGCCCTAGATAAATCAATTTGGGACCACCTCGAGTCGGCTCGCGCAAACCCGGTGTCGACTCGGCACAGACACAGAAAGGCCGTCCCGACATGGAGTCGACTCGCGCCTTAGAGGGGTCGACTCGAGAGTTTCAGTTGAAACGGGAGTCGACTCCGATACGCATCGAGTCGGCTCCGAGACCATTTCAGACCAAAATCATGAAATTTCTGAAATGTGTCCGGAAAATGATCATAAAAATTGATAAATAATCATTGGATATGAGTGAATCAATTAGATATGAATTCTAGATAAGATTTCCTTAAGGATTGAGGATTTGAAAGAATCTTAGATAAAATTTCCTTAGGGGTTTCAAATTCATTCTAAAGGATCACAAATACCTAACTCTCCTCTAAGATAACAGAATCTCTCTTCATTTAAAGGTTTAGTGAATATGTCAGCTAATTGTTCTTCAGTGTTAACATAATCAAGACATATTTCATTATTTGCTACATGTTCTCTTATAAAATGATATCTGATTTCTATGTGTTTAGTTCTTGAATGTTGAATTGGATTCTTTGTTAGATTAATTGCACTAGTGTTATCACATCTTATGGGTGTTTTATCAAGCGTGATACCATAGTCTTCAAGTTGTCGCTTAATCCATAGGATTTGCGCACAGCAACTTCCAGCTGCTACATATTCAGCTTCAGTAGTTGATAATGCAACTGAATTTTGCTTTTTGCTAAACCATGTGATTAAGTTACTTCCTAAGAAATGGCATGCACCACTTGTGCTTTTTCTATCTAATTTACATCCAGCATAATCAGAATCCGAATATGCAATTAGATTTAATGTGGAGTCTCTAGAATACCATAAACCTACATTTTTTGTTCCACTTACATATCTTAGTATTCTTTTAACAGCTATTAAATGTGATTCTTTAGGTTCAGATTGAAATCTAGCACATAAACATACTGAAAACATAATGTCTGGTCTACTTGCTGTTAAATAAAGAAGGGATCCGATTATACCTCGATAATACTTTTGATCAACCTTTTTACCTTCTTCATCTTTGTCCAGCTTGCATGAAGGACTCATTGGAGTTCCGAGGGGTTTCATTGATTCCATACCAAACTTTTTGAGTAGTTCTCTTGTGTATTTGTTTGGTTGATGAAGATTCCCTCTTTGCTTTGTTTGATCTGGAGTCCAAGGAAGAAGTTGAGTTCTCCCATCATGCTCATCTCGAATTCTCCCTGCATCAACTTTGCAAATTCTTGACAAAGAGAATCGTTAGTAGCACCAAAAATAATGTCATCAACGTATATTTGTACTACAAGTAAATCTTTACTTTTTCTTTTCAAAAAAAAAGTTTTATCAACATTTCCTCTTGTAAAATCATTTTCTATTAAGAATTTACTTAACCTATCATACCAAGCTCTAGGTGCTTGTTTCAAACCATATAAAGCTTTGTGCAATTTAAAAACGTGATTTGAAAACTCGTGATCTTCAAAACCTGGTGGTTGTTCTACATAAACTTCTTCATTAATAAATCCATTTAAAAATGCGCTTTTTACATCCATTTGAAATAAGTTAAAATTCATATGACATGCAAATGCAAGTAATAGCCTAATGGCTTCTAATCTAGCTACAGGCGCAAAGGTTTCATCAAAATCAATACCTTCCTCTTGATTATATCCTTTAGCAACCAAGTCTAGCTTTGTTTCTAATTACTATGCCATTTTCATCTAGTTTATTTCTAAAAACCCATTTTGATCCTATTACTGAATGATTTTTAGGTCTTTCAACTAAAGTCCAAACATTATTTCTTGTAAATTGATTTAGTTCTTCTTGCATTGCTAACATCCAATTATTATCTTTTTCAGCTTCTTCTATAGTTTTGGGTTCAATTTGTGACACAAATGCAAGATGATTACTAATATTTCTCATATATGATCTAGTTCTTATTCCTTGAGATGGATCGCCTATAATCAATTCCTTGGGATGACTATGTGCATATCTCCAGTCTCTTGGAAGATCTGTATCATTATGATCAATATTGACATCATCGTCCTTATGTGAATCATCATCTTTAGCTTCTTGCTCATGATCAGAAGATACTTCAATATTAAGTTTTTCAAGATCTTTTTCAATTATGTTTGTATCTTCCTCATCATCAATCTTTTCAGAACTAGTTGCTAAAGATTCATCAAAAACTATATGAATGGATTCTTCAACTACTAAGGTTTTCTTGTTAAATACTCTATAAGCTTTACTAGTTGTTGAATATCCTAAAAAGATTCCTTCATCAGATTTAGCATCAAATTTTCCTAAATTGTTTTTACCATTATTATGAATGAAACATTTACATCCAAATGCATGAAAGTATTTTATATTTGGTTTTCTTTCATTCCATAATTCATAAGGTGTTTTCTTTAAGATTGGTCTTATTAAGGCTCTATTTAAGATGTAACATGCTGTGTTAATTGCTTCCGCCCAAAAATACTTTGGTAAGTTGCTTTCACATAGCATGGTACGGGCCATGTCTTCTAGAGTCCTATTTTTTCTTTCAACTACACCATTTTGCTGTGGAGTCCTAGGGGCTGAAAAATTATGATTAATTCCATTTTCAGAACAAAAACTTTCAAATAAGTGATTTTCAAATTCTGTTCCATGATCACTTCTTAGAGATACTATGGTAGTGTTTTTCTCATTTGTGACTTTCTTGAAGAATTTCAGGAATATCGAGAAAGTCTCATCTTTGTGAGCTAAAAACATTACCCAAGTATATCTAGAATAATCATCTACAATCACTAGACCATATTTCTTTCCTCCTAGACTTGTGGTTCTAGTTGGTCCAAAAAGATCCATGTGAAGTAGCTCTAGTGCCCTAGAAGTTGAAACAATGTTTTTAGATTTGAAAGAACTTCTAGTTTGTTTTCCAAATTGACATGCATCACATATTTTATTATTTTCAAAATCTAGTTTAGGTAATCCTTTAACTAAATCCATTTTAATTAGTTTTGAAATAAGGTGTGTGCTTGCATGACCTAATCTACGATGCCACAACCAACTAATTTCATTTATGTTAGCATTGTCAGCAATTAAGCAATGATCACTCAAGATAATTTTTCTAGATCAACTAAGTAAACATTGCCATGTCTATAACCAGTAAATACAATGCTATCATCAATAGAATTAGTTACAGTGCATACAGAAGATTTAAATGAAACATTAAAGTTTTTATCACATAATTGACTTATACTTATTAGATTATGCTTCAAACCATCAACATAAAGTACATTATCAATAAATGTAGATGGAGTTATACGGACTTTACCAAGGCCCATGATTTGACCTTTACCGTTATCGCCAAACGTAACAACTCCACCTTTCTTTTCTTCCAGGGTGATGAATTCATCTTTGTCACCCGTCATATGTCTTGAGCAGCCACTATCAAGGTACCACTTTTTCTTTGATCTTTTGGCTACAAGACATTCCTGCAACATAATTTAAACTTTATGTTTAGGTACCCAAGCTTTCTTGGGTCCTTCATGGTTAGCAGCAACAAAAATTGTTCCTTTCGGAACCCATATTTTCTTAGCTTTAACATTTAACTTGTTGTTATTATTTAACGTTTTGCATTCAAATGATTTATGACCTTTTTCATTACATTTGAAACAAGTTATATTACTTTGGTTGGCTTTTATAAATATTCTTTAAAGATTTTTGTTTCCTTAATGTGTTATATCCTAAACCTGCTTTGTCAAAAACAGCTTTTTGACTATCTAAGATCATGTTAAGTTTAGTTGAACTTAAAGTGAATTTCTCAACAATGTTTTTATATTTTTAACATCTTTCTTAAGAGAGTCATTTTCTTTAACTTGCTGTTCTTTTTCTAAAGCTAAAGTTTCTAATTGATCTTTTAAATCTTTGTTGAGTTTTTAGTTTCAGATTTCAACAAATCTATTTCTTGATTAAGATTATCCTTTTCTTTGCTAAGTTCTTCTTTTTCATTAGTTAAGTTCTTAACTTCTAAAGCTAATTCATTTTTACTTTTAGCTAAACTAATGTTGTCATTTTTCAAAAACTTATACTTCTTTTTCAAGGATTTAAAATCAATCATAAGTTCATTGAAAGCCTCAAACATTTCATCAAATGTAAATTCATCATCGGGGGTTTCGGTACTTACCTCATTATCGTTGTCGTCGTCGTTGGCCATGAAGCAGACATTAGCAACTTCTTTTTGTTCTTCTTCTTCGGAAGAAGACTCCTCACTATCAGTCCAAGTTGCCATGTATGCCTTTTTCTTTTTCTTGTAGGCCTTCTTAAGTAAAGGACAGTCATATCTAAAATGCCCTGGTTTTTTACATTCATAGCATACTAAGGGCTCTTTCTCTTTGTCTTTTCCTTGTCCTTTCTCTTATCCTTTTCTCCTTCCATTTTTGCTCCAAATTTCTTTTTGTGGAAGGGCCCTTTTCTGCATAAATTTCTTGAACTTCCTTGCAAGGAGGGCTGTCTCATCATCATCATCCTCTTCATCATCGCTGCTGCTTATTTCCTTTTCCGCAGCTTTGAGGGCGATGGTCTTCTTCTTTCTTGACTCATCCTCATTGACATGTTGTTTGACTTGAAGCTCATGAGTCATCAGCGAACCAAGAAGCTCTTCCAATGGTAGGATGTTCAGATCTTTGGCTTCTTGTATGGCGGTCACCTTGGCTTCCCAAGTCCGTGGAAGTGACCTAAGGATTTTGCGAACAAGCTCAGAATTAGTATAAACTTTTCCAAGACTTTTTAAACCATTCACAATATCAGTGAATCTAGTGAACATGCATGTGATGGTTTCATTTTGTTCCATAGTAAATAATTCATATTTATGAACCAAAATATTTATCTTTGATTCTTTTACTTGGTTTGTTCCTTCATGAGTAATTTCCAACCTATCCCAAATTTCTTTTACGGAATTACAAGTTGAGATTCGGTTGAATTCATTTGAGTCTAAGGAACAATATAAAATATTAATGGCCTTAGCATTTAGTTGTGCCATTCTCCTATCATTATCATTCCAATCCCTTTCGGGTTTAGGAACAATAGTGCCATCAATAAGGTGTGTGGGTGTACTAGGTCCGTTTTATTACTCCCCACAATTCATAGTCCGAAGCTTGAATGAATATTCTCATTCTAGCTTTCCAATATGAATAGTTGGTTCCATTAAATAAAGGAGGTCGATTCGTAGAATGACCTTCAGCAAAACTTGAACCAATTTGTGTTGCCATATGGATCTTTAGCCCTTGATCGTGAGATCAAATTCTAAATGAGCACTTGCTCTGATACCAATTGTTGGCCCAGATGGCAACCCAAGAGGGGGGGGTGAATTGGGTTCTTAAAAATTTAAGACTTTTTAACTTTATCTGATTAATTAGCAAGATGTGCAAGTGAGAGGCTAACTAAAATCAATACACAAGCAAATAATAAAGAGAGATAGAGAGAGAGTAAATATATCACGGCAAACACAAGATAATTTTATAGTGGTTCGGTGTAACCAACACCTACGTCCACTCCCAAGACTCACTTGGGTCCACACTATAATCTCTCTAGATTACAGCCGAGTTGTTTTCCAAGCTTACAACTCAAACTTGTTGTTTTACCGGGTGCACAACGAACCCAGCTGGTTTTAACTCGGGCTTACCAGCACAAAACCCTACACGTTGTTTTTCACGGGCTCACAACTAACCCAACACAAGCACTCCGGCTTGTAACGAGGTATGTCAACCTCCACTGATTCAATCCACTGATTGAATCAGCAAATAATAAGAATGATAGTGTTTGAACAATGAAGTGCTCTTTGAGCAAATATATAAATGAAGTACAAAATAATAAAAGGTTAGAAAAGCCTGATAGTATTGCAGATGGTAGTGGCTTGGGCTTTCTTCTTTCTTCTCTTTAACTCCTCTTGAAGTGTTGAATCACGCCTCAGCACGATTCTTGACCGTTGAAGACTTTGGAGTTGAAATGAAGCTTTTTCCTCTTTTGAAAATCCTCCGATTTGACCTTTGAAATGCTTGTGGATTTTCTTTAAACTCTTGTGGATTGATGAGAAGGAGCAGACGAAACTTCCACTTGGATTTCACTCCTTTTGAATCACTCTATTTTGAGCTAAATGATTTTCCCGATATGCTCTGTTTTTCCCTCTTTTCAAAAGATATTCTTTTCTCTCTTTTTGATTTTCTCTGGAATGTTTTGATTTGAAAAGAGCTCCTCTATTTATAGAATCTGCAAAAATATATCCGTTAGAGACAAGGAAAAATAGCCATTATTTAAAAATCTTATCATTGGGGCTGATGTGTCATCGTTAAAAATCGCGCCCAGATTTGCTGGAGTCGACTCATGCTTTTCCCGAGTCGGCTCGAGCTCGTCTTACCAAAAATAGAAATGTTTAAAAAGGTTAGGGGTCGACTCGCTAAAAGTGAAGTGTCGACTCCTGAAAGTCGGGAGTCGACTCGAGAAAGACTTGGGGTCGACTCGCGAAGTGCTCAGAAAAACACTCTTCTGGTGTCTGAGCGAAGTCGACTCGCACAGTCCAGGAGTCGGCTCGACAGAATCAGGGGTCGACTCGACAATTTCATGGGTCGACTCGACACAGATGCACATTTCTGTACACTGAGCGGAGTCGACTCTGAAACTCAGGAGTCGGCTCCGGAACGTATCAAAAATCAGAAACTTTTCTGATTGACATTAAAATCGTTCCAGATTCATTTTAATTCATTGTTTTGACATGAAATCAATAGAATTAACCTTTAGAAGTGATTCATGAACTAATCCATAAACTTTTTGAATAAAACATGAATTATAACATTTCTTTTCGAAAGTTTGAATATTGAGCTTAAAGTCACTTTCAAAATTGATTAAAGTTAAACTTGAGCATTCTCAATGATTGTTCAAAATAAATTTGTTGCTTCATTTTCATAAATTCATTACATCCTTTAATAAACTCAATGGCTTTTAGTAATCATCAAAATCAAAAGGATTGGATCATATAATTTTTCCATAATCTTTCAACAAGATGCTCAGTCGATGGTAATCCATTTCACCAAAATGCAAGTAAGAAATCTTAATTTCTTATATACCTTAGACCTTAATGATAATGGTCAGCTTAAGTCTGTCTTCTGGATTCATCCAAGGTCAACATCAGCATGCACATACATTGGTGATTTTCTAAGCTTTGACTCAACCTACTTGATAAATAGATATCAAATGCCTTTTTGTCCATTCATCGGGGTCAACCATTATGGACAGTCTACATTGCTTGGTTGCGCATTGTTGTCTGATGAGAAGACTAAGTTATATAAATGGATTTTTTATTCATGGCTGGATGCAAATAGTAGTTAAGCGCCTAATACCATAATAACTGACCAAGATAAGGCAATCGAGGCTGATGTTAGGGAGGTTTTTCCTAACACACGACATCAATTTTGTCTTTGACATATATTAAAGAAGATACCTAAAAAGATTGGCGACATTTGCACATCAAATCCTAAATTTATGGTTGATTTCGATGAGACGATATATGATTCACTGACCATACAGTCATTCGAGGAAAGATGGGCACATCTTATAGAGAAATGAAAGAATGCAAGGCTATAGATTGGTTAAATGGCTTTTACGAATGTCAGGATAAATAGGTCCCAGCTCCTATATATTCTTTGCAGGTTTGTAGAACTTTGTGTTTGGTTTATGTTCATGTTCAATGCTTCTTTTTTTGACATAATTTTGTACATGAATGTCATCTTCACAAAGGAGCGAGGGCATCAATTACTTTTTCGATGGGTTTATAAATTCGAAGACTACACTCACGAAGTTCATAAATAAGTACGAAGATGCCTTGAAGAAAAGGTATAAGACAGAAAATGAGAAAGATAATAGGACATTGCAAACAAATGCTTTCCTAAAGACATCCTCACCTTTTGAGAGACAAGTAGCAGGAAAGTATACAAGGCGCATTTTCAAAAAAATTAGAATGAGATCCTTGAAATGGCTGCATCAAATACTAAATTAATCAAGGAAGCCGACAACTGTTGTGCATATTCTGTAAAGTTATATGAAAGGATTGAAGTCGATGGAATCAGCAAGAAGATGATAAAAGATTATGTCGTGTCATACGATAAAAATTTTGAGGATGTCCAATGCTAGTGTCGATCCTTTCAGTTCAAGGGCTACCTGTGTAGGCATGCCTTGTTGATTCTTCATCAAAGCAACGTATTTTGTTTACCAGATAAGTACTTTTTAAAGAGATGGTGCAAGGACATGAAATACCAATTCGATAATTTTGACTGCAATACTGAAGATTATGATAAAAGTACACAAAAATCATGGTATGCAGTCATATTATTTTATTTTAAATGTCTTATTATATATTTTTGATAAAATTATATTATTGATTGTAGATATACTTTGTTGAGTCATCGGATGATGAAGCTCGCAGAGATAGCCTCCATGTCTGAAGATGCATTTAATTTAGTAATGGATGATCTAACATCAATTTTCAAAAGTGTTGTGGATACTAACTGCGCATCTAAGGAAAGTACATAACTTGTAATTTAAGATTCTGAGCAAATTAGGACGAAAGATCGCCCAAAAGAGAACATATTAAAGAGTGGAGTCGAGAAGAAGTCAAAAAGATCGAGAAAAAATATGGTCAAGGCATCCATTGATGCTCCTCCAATGCAAAATAAAATAAGAGTTGGTTCAAGCAACAGACAGACTTGTATGTAGTCAATTAACATCGGAGAGGATATGGAAAGAATTGTATTATCTTCCAAAACATTGATGGACGAGTTTGATGCTTATGTATTAAGTCAATAACACAGGAGAATATATAAAAATTTTTGCCATCAAATTTAAAGCACGGGTGTCGTAGCTTCGTAACTAGGGTATCTTAGTCGTAAATCTGGGATGTTGTAGATCTTTTTTTGGGTGATTTCCTCCTTGGGATGTCGTAAGTCTCATCTACAGCATTCGTTTTAAGCATGGATGTCGTAAATTTGTAATTAGGGTGTCTTAATATTTTAACTAGGGTGTCGTAGATCTTTTTTTGGATGATTTCCTCCTTGGAATGTCGTATGTATCGTATACAGCATTCGTTTTAAGCACGAATATCGTAGGTTTGTAACTAGGGTGTCTTAATATTTTAACTAGGATATCATAGATCTTTTTTGGGTAATTTTCATCTTGGGATGTCGTAAGTCTCATCTTCAGCGTTTGTTTTAAGCATGGGTGTCATAGGTTTATAACTAGGGTGCCTTAATATTTCAACTAGGGTGCCATAGCTCTTTTTTTGGCCGATTTTCTCCTTAGGATGTCGTAAGTCTTATTTCTGGCGTTCGTTTTAAGCACGTGTGTCCTAGGTTTGTAACTAGGATGTTTTAGTCACAAATCTAGGGTGTCATAGCTCTTTTTTAGACCGATTTCTTTCTGGGATGTTGTAAAGCATATTCGTTCAATGTACATTTAAAGCACGGGCGACACCTGGCTGATTGAAGGATTGAAAAATGCTCATCTCGTTAGTCAAGGAGAGACTCTCGCTTTGCTATTACGAATATGCTTGCATGGGTGACGACATCCCAGAAAAGCTGTTACGATATCCTAGTTCTCACCTAACGATATCCTAGCTTTAAAATGGTGACATCCAAAAGGACGAAACTTACGACATCCTAGAAAAGCTGTTACAATACCCTAGTTCTCACCTAATGATATCCTAACTTTAAAACGATGACATCCGAAAGGCTAAAACTTACAACATCCCAAGAAAGCTGTTACGACACCCCAGTTCTCACCCAACGACACCCTATCTTTAAAACGATGACACCCAAAAGGTCAAAACTTACGACATTCCAAAAAAGCTGTTACGATACCCCAGCTCTCATCTAACAACATCCTAGCTTTAAAACGACAACACCTGAAAGGCCAGAACTTACACATCCCAGGAAAGCTGTTACGATACTTCAGTTCTCACCTAACGATACCCTATCTTTAAAATGATGACACTCGAAAGGCCGAAGCTTACGACATCCCAGAAAAGCTGTTACGATACCCCAGTTCTCACCTAACGATTGTTGGGTTCCGGTCATGCAGCGGAAGGCTGGATTTCAAAAAAAAAACCTTGAAACCCTAATCAACCGAAACCTTAGACCCAAGACCCCTTGATTATAATAATTAATTAGTCATAAAATGTAACATATATGTAAAGGAACATATCTTAGTACTCGGTGAAGAAAGAAGGAAGCCGATTATCCAATCTTTTCCACTAGGCGCCCAAGTGTTTGCCCTCCAATGGTGATCCACACAAGAATTGGATCAAAGATATGCTCACGAACTTGACTTAAACCTCTTTTTGGCTTCTTGACTTCTTGGCTTGGCTCTTAGGACCTTTTTATCTATTTCTTAAGTCTAATAAAACTTGTATAGGCTAAGAAAGAGTTGTCATAAATTGACTAAAGCTTGTAGAAGGGGAGAGGGAGAGAGAAGACTCTTGTCTTAACAAGGATTACTAAAAATTATCCGATGCTATCCCATATGTGCTACCACTTTAAATAGTGAATGGAAAGATATCAAATGAAGGGATACAACCCATTCCATGTCCTTCTAAAAGGATATAAATTTTTAAATTCATTTCAATTTGAATCAAGGGACACATCGTTATAATTTTTGCACCTTTCTCCCTACGCGCGCCACACCTAATGGGATGCTTTTGGCATCCCATCTTAAATCAGATAGCCTCTGATTTTTCCATGTGTCAAGATAAGGTTCTCCATGTTTATATGGAGTCTTAAATCCCCAAAAGATACGCCTTCTAGTACCTTAAATCAGAAAGACTTTTAGACGCCTCTTAAAATTATGCACGCGTATAGTTTTTCTTTTGAGAGTCCCATGTCTCTTGGACTCTATTAATTCAACCTTATCCAATACAATAACATCTAGATAAGGTTCTTTACATTCAATGGACCTATAAATCCCAAAAAAAAAAAGATGCGCCTCCTAGTACCTTAAATCAGAAGGACTCTTAGGTGCCTCTTGAAAATTCTACACGCGCATAGTTTCCCTTTCGAGAGTCCTATATTTCTTGGACTCTATTAATTCAACCTTATCTAATCCAATAAATGGTTGATTTGGTCAGAGGTTATCCCAAATTAATTCTAAAATTAATTTGGATCAATTAATTAAGTTGGTTCAAATCAATTTCGACCCAAATTAGAGCGATAGTTACCACATGTGCTAGCATGCTGATTGGCTAACAAATTAAATTAATTAATCTTATTAAAATAATTCTTTGACCAATTCCCTTTTGTGTGTGACCCATTGGGTTCCTCATCTAGCCTGCAGTAGGTCTAAGTTTAAGTCATTTAGTTCGATTAGAAACTGACTAACCGAATTAGATCAAATCGTGCTAACCCTAGTTGCCAATTTGAACCATCTTTCAAATTGACTCATGAATTAAATAAATTTAATTTATAAAAACCTACAAGACATGATTGACATCTAGCAATGTACCATGCCTACCTAAAAGATGAGGAATTTGATGGAATTCCAAAATACCCTTCAGTGGCAAGTTACTGTGCAATTCAATCCTTCAATCTTTCTTTATCCCGAATAAGTGATCGGTATGGAAAAGTGTCAAACCCTAACATTTTATTCATTTGAATCTCAAATCAATAATAAAGACTCGACAAATGAAAAATTAGAAACCTATTCTAATTTCACTTTGCTTTGATCAAAGACTTCTTGAGTCATCATATGATGAGATTACATGGGATTACTATTCCTCTTACTAGAAATGATCGATTCCTTATTGACCTACTCATATCCTTCATACACAATCCTTCATATCCATGAACACCCCGTACATGACTTAGCCATGAATGAGTATGAACTAAAACATAGATTCATATGCATAAGATTCTATGGTAATATCAGGTCTAAGGATCACTTGCACAACTCCCACTAAGAGAACTATCTTTTGACAAGTAAGTAAGATCTCCATAAGATGTTCTCAATGTGGATCAATTCAGTGAACTCGTACCCTAATGAGCACCCACATCCTTGTATTAGTGTCTCTACACAAGTGGCTCTGAGACCAACCACCCTCTTTATTGAGCATACATAGAATGTGCCAGTCTTACCGGTATCATCGATCCCCGACTCGATGATCCTTCGACTGGGAACATTTTAGATTAGAGTTTTTAGGAACTTAGGTCTCATCATTATGAACTTCATCATAACCCTAATTCCATTACCCTAACCTTATGGGGTTCATTATAATCTTAATAAATATAAGACACAGCATATGATAAATCAAAAAAAAATACCTTTAATTGATAAAATATCATACATGAGTTGAAAGAAATTACAAAAAATTCCCTTACATGATTGGCTTTTAGGGCACTA
Organism: Calamus simplicifolius; assembly: GCA_900491605.1. Taxonomy (NCBI): domain Eukaryota; kingdom Viridiplantae; phylum Streptophyta; class Magnoliopsida; order Arecales; family Arecaceae; genus Calamus; species Calamus simplicifolius. The sequence goes on from UESW01003896.1 coordinate 2,373,522, forward strand.
CTCTTTCAATCTCCCATTTGCACTAAAGCCAATCGCCTTTGTATTTAATTCCCATACAATCCAAATGACGATCAAACTGCTGTTGAGGAAGGGCCTTAGTGAATGGGTCTGCTATATTGTTCTTTGTGTCAACTCGTTCTATAGCAACATCTTGTCTTTCAATAATCTCTCGAATGAGATGGAAGCGTCTTAGGATGTGCTTGGATTTCTGATGAGACCTTGGTTCCTTAGCTAGTGCAACAACTCCAGTGTTATCACAATAAAGTGGCATCGGTTGTTGAATCACTGGAACAACACCTAACTCCATAATGAACTTCTTCATCCAGACAGCTTCCTTAGCGGCTTCACTAGCAGCAATGTACTCTACCTCAGTAACTAAGTCAGCTACAGTTTGATGCTTAGTACTTCTCCAACTGACTGCACCACCATATAAAGTAAAAATATACCCTGATATGGATTTACAATCATCCGGATCTAATTGAAAACTGGAGCCAGTATAGCCTTCCAATTTTAAATCTGATCCTCCATATATAAGAAAAATATCCTTAGTTCTTCTTAGGTACTTAAGAATATTTTTCACAGCTTTCCAATGATCTTCCCCTGGATCGGCCTGAAACCTGCTTGTTGTGCCTAAGGCATAAGCAACATCAGGCCTGGTACATAACATGGCATACATTATCGACCCTACAGCTGAAGTGGTGTAGGCACTAGGATCAAGCAGAGAATTCTTAACCCTCTATGGATATCTGATTAGTTATGATTCAAGTCTTGAGTTGGGAAATAAAGTTTAGTTTATTTTGAGTCCCGTCCAGTTCATTTTATTCTAAATTGAGTCCTATCCAGTTCAGTTTATTTTAATGTGAGTCCTATAGTAAGTTCATCAGCTTACAAGAGGAAACATCAGTATTGGAGCACAAGACAAGGCCATCACAGTCAGACAGAGCAGCTGCTAAATTCAAGTTGGTGCCACACCTACTTCAAGCAGCCCACATGCCACCTAGTAGAGCAAGCAACCTTTCTGATCTGGATGATCATTTTCCTTATCTGGCCGATGCCAATTTCATGCCAAATTAAGCTATCGTTGATTGCATCTAGAAGATCACCTTCCTCATCTGGACGCTGCAATTTCATGCCAAATTAAGCTGCCGCTGATTGCATCTCAATCATATCTAGAAGATCACCTGCCTCATCTGGACGCCACAGATTTCATGCTGAATCTAGCTGCCGCTGATTGTATCTAGAAGATCACCTTCCTCATCTGGACGCTGCAGATTTCATACCAAATTTGATTAGGGTGCCTTTTTTTTCTTTCCATATATGTATTTTCTTGGGCCCCAAGTCTCTTGCTCTATAAAATAGACCCTCTTGTATGAATGATATATCTTTTATTATTAATCAATCAATTCAAGTTTTGAGTTATTGTGATTTTTGTTAATTGGTTCTCTAGTGCTCTTGTTTCCCTCCTCCTGCGCGTGCCAACATCCAAGTCTCCAGAGAAACCCTGGCCGCCACCTTTGTCTTCCAATAGTGGACGCCCAAGAGCCCTTGGCCGGCCTCCCCTTTTCTTTACTCCTTCCTTGCCTCTTTGCCTCTATTCTAAATTTTCTCTATTATTCTTTAACCCTTGTATGGTGATCTTGCAGATCCCTCAGTAGCCACAAATCCAGGATTCAAGGTGATCATCATCCAGGTCAATGGATACTTGGCCGCAGATCCATGGGCTCAAGGCTTGGTCATCTAGGGAGCATCTGCTAGGCAGAGCAACCCCTTCAACACTTTGATCTTTTTCCCCTTGCCAGGTACACCCGTCTAATCTACTAGTAACTTTATTATAGGAGAGCAAGCCCTACAGGGGCTTCTTAGCCTCGGCGGTCCTTCTTCCTTATTTTTTAGGAACTGTTTCGCGTGCGGATATACTGTGAATTTTTCTGAATCCCTCTTAGGCTATTACTTTGGGAGAATAATCAACTCAGGTGACTTAGGAGACATTATTAATCATTAAAAAAAAGAAAAAAATTTACTTGCATGCGAATCGGTCCTGCATCATGAAGCATAAGGAATCTTGTTCATTCTTTGTCTCTCTTCAGGTGACTTAGGAGACATCTTCTTAGAGAGATGTATGCCTTGACTCATGGGCAAGTAACCTCTTTTACTTTCCTCGATGTTGAATCTTTTCAACACTAAGTCAATGTATCTAGATTGGGATAAGCCAAGCATCCTCTTAGATCTATCTCTATAGATCTTTATACCCAGTATTGTTGACCCAATTATTGATTTTGATGATTAATAAAGGAATTGAGTATATTTATTTGATTACTAATGGATTTGAGAAGTGTTTCAGGAGTTAAAATTATTTGATCAATTTAAATGAATTAAGAAACGTGTTTTGAATCAATTGCAAAACTTCAATTTCAAAGTTTCAGAACCTGGAGTCAACACCTAGAATCCCTGGAGCCGATCCCATGGCCATTCAAATTTTATTCTGATTTTTGATACGGTCCGGAGCCGACACCCAGAGTTTCGGAGTCGACACTTACAGTGTCTAGAGCTGACTCCGATGCGGGGACAGAACATTGATTTTTTGAGCATCCTGGAGCCGACACACACAGTATTCGGGAGCCGACACCTGACGATGGTGAGCCGACACTTACTTTTTCGGAGCCGACTCCTCAACGAACTCGAAAATTTCTATTTTTGGAAAAACGATCTGGAGCCGACACCTAAAATGTTGGAGCCGACTCCAACCTGACTGGGATGAAAATTTAAATTGCCAGATAGCTCTAACGGTAATATTTCCTTTTTACCTAATTTCTAACGGATATATTTATTTTCAGGTACACTCCAACGGCTAGTTTCCTTCCCAAAACGGATTAAAAGAAATCTATAAAAAGGAGAAAACACCCGTTTGAAAAGGGACGGAAAAATAGAAAAATTTCAAATCAAAAATCCGAGAAAGTTTGAGCCTGAAACTCAAGAGAAAAGCATTCAAACTCAAATCCTTCCACTCCAAAAAGCTCAAAGAGGAATCCAAGGCGCCCAAATCAAAAAATCGGTGGATTTCCCAAATTGAAGAAAAAGCTCTGTTTCTTCCATTTTCAATCTTCTCAACTGCAACGACTGTGAGGAATTAAAGTTGTGGCTTGATTCATCATTCCAAAGGAAGAAGAGGAAAAGAAGAAAAGAAGAAAAGCTTAAATTCAATCATCTCCAAACAGGCTTTTCTAAACTTGTTTACTTTATTTTGAATATTTGCTCAACTAAGGAGCTGTGAATCATTGTAAAATATTCTTATATTTGTTTGTTTGTGCTAGTTCTATCAAGGGGATTGAACTAGTGGAGGTTGTTAACCTCGGGTCAAGCTAGATTAGCTTGAGTTTAGGGTTTTGTGCTGGTGAGCCCAGAAAATCGGCTGGGTTCGTTGTGATCCCGAAGGAAAAATAACAAGTTGTGAGTTGTGCTCTTGTAAAATAACTCGGCTGTAATCTAGTTGGTTATAGTGTGGACCCAAGTGAATCTTGGGAGTGGACGTAGGTGTTGGATACACCGAACCACTATAAAATCCTTGTGTTTGTCATGCATTCATTATCTCTATCTTTATCTTCTTGTTTGTGCTTTATATTTGCATTGCAATTAATTTTATTTGTCTTAGAGCAGATAATTTTTTTTTTAAAAAAAAGGTCAAATTTTTTAAAGAACCCAATTCACCCCCCCTCTTGGGTTGCCATCTGGGCCAACAATTGGTATCAGAGCAAGTGCTCATTGTTTATTTGATCACACGATCAAGAGCTAAAGATCCAAATGGCAGCTCAAGTTGGATCTTCATTTGTCGAAGGTCATTCTACAAATAGACCTCCCTTATTTAATGGTTCCAACTATTCATATTGGAAAGCAAGAATGAGGATATTTATTCAAGCTTCTGATTATGAATTGTGGGGTGTTATAATTAACGGACCTAGTACACCCACACACATTGTTGATGGCACTATTGTTTCGAAGCCCGAAAGGGATTGGAATGATAATGATAGGAAAATGGCACAGCTCAATGCTAAGGCCATGAATGTCTTATATTGTTCATTAGATGCTAATGAATTTAATCGCATTTCTACATATAATTCCGCAAAAGAGTTTTGGAATAGATTAGAGGTTACCCATGAGGGTACTAACCAAGTAAAAGAATCTAAAATAAACATTCTTGTTCATAAATATGAATTATTTAGCATGGAGCAAACTGAAACTATAGCATGCATGTATACTAGATTCACCGATATTGTAAATGGTTTGAAGAGTCTTGGAAAAACCTATACTAATTCTGAACTTGTTTTCAAAATTCTTAGGTCACTTCCAAGGACTTGGGAAGCAAAGGTGACAGCAATCCAAGAAGCCAAGGACCTCAACACATTACCCCTGGAGGAGCTACTTGGATCCTTGATGACTCATGAGTTAACCATGAAACAACATCAAGAGAAGGAAGTCAAGAAAAAGAAGACTATAGCTCTTAAGGCTGTAGAAAATGAGGAAAGCTGCAGTGATAGTGAAGAAGATGATGATGAGATAGCTCTTCTAGCAAGAAAATTTAAAAAATTCATGAGAAGAAAGAGACCCTTCCACAAGAAGAAATTTGGAATTAAGATGGAAGGAGAAAAAGAAAAGGACAAGGACAAGGATAAGGAGAAAGACCCCTTGATTTGTTATGAATGTAAGAAACCGGGGCACTTTAGATACGATTGTCCTCAACTAAAGAATACTTTCAAGAAGAAGAAGAAAGCCTATGTTGCAACTTGGAGCGACAGCGATGAATCCTCTTCGGAGGAAGAACAAAAAGAGGTTGCCAACATTTGCTTTATGGCAAACAAGGATGATGAGGTAAGTTCTGAAAACCCTTGTGATGATATTGCTTTCGATGAATTATTTGAAGCTTTCAATGAACTTGTAGATGATTTTAAAATTTTAAAAAGAAAATACAAGTCTTTGAAAAATGATAGCTCAATCTTTATCAAAGAAAAAGATGATCTTACTAATGAAATTAAAATGCTGAAATTTGAAAAAGAAAATTTGACAAAAAAAAAAGAATCAATTTCCAATGAAAATGATGAATTAAAGAAGGAAGTTGATAAATATAAGAATATTGTTAATAAATTTACTTATAGTTCTGAAAAACTTAATTTATTGTTAAGTAATCAAAGAGCCATATATGCTAAAGCTGGTTTAGGATATAGACCTAACTTAAAACAAAATTTGTCAAAGACTTCTTTAGAAAAGAACAAAATAGAGATAATGTTACATGTCATTATTGTAACAAGAAAGGTCATAAAACCTATGAATGTAACATGAGAAATAGTAACAAAAATTTAAGTAGTAAAGGCAAGAAAATTTGGGTTCCCAAAGGAACAATTTTTTATGCTACTAACCATGAAGGACCCAAGAAGGCTTGGGTACCTAAAAATAAGACCTAATTATCTTTGCAGGAGTGTCTTGCGGCCAAAAGATCAAAGCAAAAGTGGTATCTCGATAGTGGCTGCTCAAGACACATGACGGGTAACAAGGATCAATTCATCACCCTTGAGAGCAAAAGAGAGGAGTTGTTGCATTTGGTGACAATGGCAAAGGCCAAATCATGGGGTTTGGTAAAATTCAAATAACTCCCTCCACATATATTGAAAATGTCTTATATGTTAATGGTTTAAAAAACAATCTAATAAGTATTAGTCAATTATGTGATAAAGGTTTTAAAGTATCATTTGAAGCATCAATCTGCACTGTTTCTAATCCCATTGATAATAGCATTATTTTTATTGGAAATAGAAATAGCAATGTATACTTGATTGATTTAGACAATTTGTCTACTAGTAACCATTGCTTAGTTGCTAATAATGCTAATATGAATGAGATTGGTTGGTTATGGCATCGTAGATTAGGTCATGCAAGCACACACCTTATTTCAAAATTAATTAGAATGGATTTAGTAAAAGGACTTCCACAACTAGATTTTGAAAATAACAAAATTTGCGATGCATGTCAATTTGGAAAACAAAATAGAAATTCTTTCAAAACTAAAAATATTGTTTCCACTTCTAGGCCACTTGAACTACTTCACATGGATCTTTTTGGACCTACTAGAACCGCAAGTCTAGGATGAAAGAAATATGGTCTTGTGATTGTAGATGATTATTCTAGATACACTTGGGTATTATTTTTAGCTCATAAGGATGAGACCTTTTCATTATTTCTGAAATTCTTCAAGAAGGTCACAAATGAGAAAAACAACACGATAGTGTCTCTAAGAAGTGATCATGGCACTGAATTTGAAAATTATTTATTTAAAAACTTTTGCATAGAAAATGGCATTCATCATAATTTTTCAGCACCTAGAACATCGCAACAAAATGGAGTAGTTGAAAGGAAAAATAGAACCTTAGAAGACATGGCCCGTACCATGCTATGTGAAAGCAACCTACCAAAATACTTTTGGGCGGAAGCTATAAACACGGCATGCTACATTCTTAATAGAGCTCTAATTAGGCCAATAATTAAGAAAACTCCTTATGAATATAGAATAATAGAAAATCAAACATAAGTTACTTTCATGCATTTGGTTGTAAATGTTTCATTCATAATAATGGTAAAGATAATCTAGAAAAATTTGATGCAAAATCTGATGAAGGCATTTTCTTAGGGTATTCAACATCTAGTAAAGCCTATAGAGTGTTTAACAAGAGAAATTTAATTGTAGAAGAATCTATTCATGTAATTTTTGATGAATCTTTAGCATCAAGTTCTGAAAAGATTGATGATGAGGAAGATACAAACATTCTAGAAAGAGATATTAAAAAACTGAATATAGATGTATCTTCGGATCATGAACAAGAAGCTAAAGATAATGATTCTCCTAGTGTTGATGTTGTTGATGCAAATCACAATGATGTAGATCTTCCTAGAGATTGGAGATATGCCTATGGTCATCCAAAAGAATTAATTATAGGTGATCCATCTCAAGGAGTAAGAACTAGATCATCAATGAGAAACATCAATAATCATCTTGCATTTGTATCTCAAATTGAACCTAAAACTATTGAAGAAGCAGAAAAAGATAATAATTGGATGTTAGCTATGCAAGAAGAATTAAATCAATTTACTAGAAATAATGTTTGGACTCTTGTAGATAGACCTAAAGATCATTCTGTTATAGGATCAAAATGGGTATTTAGAAATAAATTAGATGAAAATGGCATAGTAATTAGAAACAAAGCTAGATTAGTTGCAAAAGGATATAATCAAGAAGAAGGAATTGATTTTGATGAAACTTTTGCACCTGTAGCTAGACTTGAAGCAATTAGATTATTACTTGCATTTGCATGTCATATGCATATCAATTTATTTCAAATGGATGTTAAAAGTGCATTTTTAAATGGATTTATAAACGAGGAAGTTTTTGTTAAACAACCACCTGGTTTTGAAGATCATGAATTTCCAAATCATGTTTTTAAATTACACAAAGCACTATATAGTTTAAAACAAGCACCTAGAGCTTGGTATGAAAGATTAAGTAAATTTCTAATTGAAAATGATTTCATAAGAGAAAATGTTGATAAAACACTATTTTTGAAAAGAAAAGACAAGGATTTATTAGTAGTACAAATATATGTTGATGATATTGTATTCGGTGCTACTAACAATTTGTTATGTCAAGAATTTGCTAAGTTGATGCAGGGTGAGTTTGAAATGAGCATGATGGGAGAACTCAACTTCTTCCTAGGACTTCAAATCAAACAAAGCAAAGAAGGAATTTTCATCAATCAAGCCAAATACACAAAAGAACTGCTCAAGAAGTTTGGAATGGAGTCAATCAAGCCACTTGGAACTCCTATGAGTCCTTCATGCAAATTGGATAAAGATGATGATGGTAAGAAAGTAGATCAGAAATATTATAGAGGTATGATCGGATCTCTTCTTTACTTAACAGCTAGTAGACCAGATATAATGTTTGCTGTATGTTTGTGCGCTAGATTTCAATCTGAACCTAAAGAATCTTATTTAATTGCTGTAAAAAGAATCTTAAGATATTTAAGTGGAACTAAAAATGTAGGCTTATGGTATTCTAGAGACTCAACATTAAACTTGATTGCTTATTCTGACTCTGATTATGCTGGATGTAAATTAGATAGAAAAAGCACAAGTGGAGCATGTCAATTCTTAGGTAGTAACTTAATCTCTTGGTTTAGCAAAAAGCAAAATTCGGTTGCATTATCTACTGCTAAAGCAGAATATGTTGCAGCTGGAAGTTGCTGTGCTCAAATCCTTTGGATTAAGAGACAACTTGAAGATTATGGCATAACACTTGATAAAACTCCAATTAGATGTGATAACACAAGTGCAATAAATCTAACTAAAAATCCAATTCAACATTCAAGAACAAAACACATTGAAATTAGATATCATTTTATAAGAGAACATGTAGCTAATAATGAAATTTGTCTTGAATATGTTAATACTGAAGAACAATTAGCTGATATATTTACAAACCTTTGAGTGAAGAGAGATTTTGTTATCTTAGAGGTGAATTAGGGATATGTGACCCTTTGGATTGATTTTGAAACATTAAGGAATAACTATCTAGATTTTTATTAATTATATATTCCTCTCATAATTTAAGGACAAATTATCTAGTCATCTGAGGTATTTGATTCTTAATACTCCAAAATTTTATCAAGATTTTATAAAAATATTTTTGACAAGTTTCAGATGGTTGAATTTCAATTTTTCTTGAAACTGTCATTGGAGTCGACACCTCAGAATGAGAGTCGACACGTCTGACTGTGTCGCTCTCGGTCCCTGACCTTGGAGCCGACACCCATGTAAGTGGAGCCGACTCCAGTTCGAGCGCTGACTGTGTTAGCGATTTGGAGTCGACACCCGACTTTGCGGGAGTCGACACCTGGGATTCCAAAATTGATTTATTAGGGCAGAGTCAACACCTCATCATTTCATTACTCTTCGAATCCTCCACCAAATCCCTCCAAAACTCTTCCAAAACCTCCCCATCTCTAATTCCACTTCTCTCAAGCCTTCCTACGGATCCAATGGCGCCTAAGAGGAGAGGTTCGGTGATTGGAGCGACCATGGTGACCGGAAGCGTTCCGTAAGGTGACCCGTCCGCGAGCCGTCTCCAAGTGAAGATTCCTCCACCGATTCAGACAATCCTAACGC
>UESW01003897.1:0-25161 GCA_900491605.1 Calamus simplicifolius
TTAGTAAGTTAGTTAAAGATATCCTTAAGATGTTGGATCACTCAAAAGAACCAAAGAAGATAGTAGTGAAAGATAAAATACCTTTGCTTGGTATCATTAACAATAAACAATTGGAGCCAATTGAAGGAATGGAAGATCAAAAAGAAAATCTTAACAGCAAAATAATGATGATAGAGAAGGCTTTAGAAGAATAAGATATGAGTAGCCATAAGGGTCGTTCTTCTTGTTCACAATGAGAAGATGGAAGGAAAGTTGAGAGAAGTTACAATAATTAGAATTCTAAGAAACACAGTTGAATTGACAAAAACAATTAAATAAATTTCTCTTCAAAAAGCTACTTTATATGAGCAAGGAAGGAAGATATTCTAACTAAAAGATCAATTATTTGAAAGGAAAAAAAATGAAGGCAAGAGAATGAGAGCAATGACATAATGTTGCTACATTAAGCCTTATTGAAAAGCAAAATTTCAAAAAAAAAGAAGTATAAAAATCTTGGCTATCATTCCACTAAAAGTGATTTTATAGGAAAAAGGAAATAAAAAAATAAACCGAGTAAAAGAGAAGTTGATCAAAATGATTTTGCAACATATAAGAAAAGAAGATTGTATGGTTTTAAAGGCTCATATTGTGCTCTTAAAGATCATATGAGGATTACCTATAAAAGCTTAACTTAGATTTCTTTAAACGATAAAGTATTCATTAGAAGTTGAATCCTTTATAGTTTCTTTAAAATTAATGCATTCAATATCCAAACTATAGGCTTTACTTGCCTGTTTTACTGTAATCTAGATATGAACAATGTTGGGTTCATACCCAAATCAACCCATTTTATAGGTTCTTTAAAGATAATGCATCCAATGTACAGACTATAAATTTTACTTATGTGTTTTGTTATAGTCTAATTATGAAAACTTTATATTGGTATTTGAGTTAATTTATTTGATAGTTTCCTCAAAGATAATGCACTTAATGTGTAGATCATAGGCTTTATTTGCCTATTTTATTATAATCCAAATATAAAACTTTTGGATTGGTGTGAATTAATCCATTTGGCAATTTCATAAAAAATAATGGACCGGATGTCTGGATCATAAGTTCTACTTATCAATTTTATCATAGGCAAAATATGAAAAATTTTGGATTACCATCTAAATCAACTCATTTGGTAGTTTTTATAAAGGTGATGCTCCAAACCATAGGTTCACCTGCCTATTTTATCATAGACTAAATATAAAACTTTTGGGTTAGTGTACAAGTCAACTCGTTTGGTAGTTTCCATAAAGATGATGCACCCGATGTCTAAATCATAGTCTCTTCTTGCCAATTTTATCATAGACTAAATATGTAAACTTTTGGGTTAATTTCTAACACATTTGATAGTTTTTTCAAAGACAATGACCCAAAGTCCCAAATCATAGGTCCTCACTTGCTTTTACTATGGTAGGTCAAATATGAAAAATTTTGAGTTTTCACTCAAGTTAACCCATTCTCCAAGCGATATACCCTCCTTCACCATGAAGGTTGGCGATGTAAGGAAGCTTCTACCCTACTATAGTATAATTTTATTTTTTAATCAACTCAAGAATGTCTGAAGGTATGACTCCAACTTATAATTTTCTTTTCCAAAGGATAACCTTTGTAAAACTTGGTAAAAGAAGGGTTGCATAGGCTCAAGATTTATTTGAAGTGACTAGACTAGGCTTTGGATTAAAAATTATTAAAAAAAATCCAAAACATAATGTGAGAGGTCAACCAAAACAAATTTTTGGTCAATCGAAGGCCACCATGCCAAAACAATCATGTTTCGGCTAATGAGTAATTAACTACTTTGGGCTAGGACTGATCGATTATGGGCTAATGGTCAACAAGCCTTAGGCATAAGGGGCCAACCTTCTAATACCCCTAATGGTTGGATTTTTGAGTATTTGAGTTACTCTAAAGTCCTCGCAGTTAGTTCTTTAGATCTTCTATAAATTGGAGACTTTAGCATTGGTTAGACATGAATTAGAGCTAGAAATTATTGGTTTATCTTAAAGGAATTATTATTCTTGAGCCTATAGTGCATATCTCTCTTAATCCAAAATTGGATCTTCATTTATATCTTTTTTCTTTGAGAAAGTGTCTTTGTTCTTTTTCTTGTAAAAGAGTGTAGGGTTCCTTCTTAGCCCATGAAAAAGAGAAAGTGCATTCATCCTAAGCTTAGTAAAAGGATTGTGTAGATTTCTCTTGAGCTTGGTAAAAAGAGAGGTGCAAGGGTTTGGTTCTCATCCGGTTGAAAGAGGATTGATATAGTGGAGATCCTAAGAAGATGTCTTGGATAATGGATGTAGGCAAGGGGTATTAAACTGTTCTCAAATTTTTGTGCCTCATTTATAATATTACATATTTACTTTACTTGCAGTTGCTTTTTATCCCTATTACATTTTCTATCTTGTATATGCATTTAGTTTGTCAAGTTGATACTTGTGCTTATATCTTAATTGTTATACTTGTTATTAAGCACTTAGTTTTTAAATTGCATAAAACCCAATCACATCCCCCCTCTTGGGAAACACCGATCACCTCTGATTTGGCTAAAGGTAGTTTTTAAGTTTTGGCTCAATTCCTTCTGGAGTCACCAAGAACTATGAAGCACATGAGTTAGATTAGACTTTGGTGGTACCCTACTCTTATTCTCTATTCCATCCATTGAAAGAGCTCTTAAAACTAGTAACCTTTTGAGGCATCTACAATCCAAGCTACATATCAAATGACCCACTTGCTTATTTTTACCTACTTCTAGATTTGCTAAAATGACTGCTTATTTTCGTAGGCACTAGAACTTGATTTAAGAGTGATGGCACGACAATAATTTTGTAGTAATATATAAAGTAGTCAATTTTTTTAAACCAAATAAGTATAGGTTTAACAAAAAGGGGTTGATTTGAAGGGTTTGACCAACTTTTGAACATCTTTGGTGTTCTAGAGAAATCAGAATGGCTATGAGGTTAATTTTGAAAAGTTTTTGGTTTGATTAATTAGGCAATATAATTCTAATAATTGTGCATTTATCTGATTCTTTTTTTTTTTTTTTCTCTTAGATGCACACAAAAGAAACATGCACATACAGACATACTGAAGCAAAAGGCTATCTTCTTATTAATGCTAGTGTTTTTTTCATATAGAAAAGTTGTCAGTGCATTCCTTCCTACGCACACTTGGCCTCGATGCTTGCTCAGTAGCTCCTTTCACGATATCCCCCCTCTCCATTTTTATCCTCTTCTTAGCCTCTTTCTGACTGTCATTATTACCGCTTCTAGAGTCAAACTTGGTGGTCTCTTTCTATCCTCCCTGCTTAACTCCTAAGCTTTATCTAGCCATTTGGCGATCTTCAACATTCCGTTTTTCTTTTTGCTTGCTTCCGACCTCAAGTCCTTGGGTTTCCGCCTACTCTATTTACTTCCATATAATTCTTATATAAACCTTTCTTCCCCCATTCTTCATCTCCATGCTCTTCTACTTCTTTCCTTACTTGCTTTTTGATAGTTTCTCATAGGTTTTCTATAATTTCTAGATCCAAAATGTATTCACAAGGCCAATCTTGGGCTTGCTCAGCATCTGAAAGTCTGCAACAATCAAAATCTCCTATCACTCTCGATCTTTTTCCTTGTCATTCCCCATCCTCTAACCCCACTCCTAAATGTTTCTCTTTGCCTAATGCCTTGCCCTCTGTCAGAAATGTTGATATCTTTTCTCTTAAACCATCCCTTTTTACTCCATCTTCTTCTAATGCATCTTTGATTGTCGAAAGAGAGAACAAAGAAGGAGGTGGAAATTTTTTGATTGGAGTTGAGCCCGTGGAGTATACAACTGGAAAGAGTAGTAAAACTGGAGCTACCCATGTTCAAATGTTGGGTTCGACGCCAATGGAGCTAGGGACCGAATCATCTTCATCAAATGTTGTAAAGGAAAAATTGGGAGGAGATTATTGGACCTTTCATGCGGAGGACCAGTTCTTGCTTTCTTCTTCAAAATCCCCAACAAATCAAGGTTTTTCCATATGCTTGTTCATATTTTTCTTAGTTTCTTTGTAAGTTCCATGGTTCTATAATTAGATTTAGTGGTTCTTTTGCAATAGATTCCAACTAGAATCTGTCCAATCTTGCATGATCCATCACCCTCTAGATGATGCCATGTGAAAGAGAAAAGATGGGCATCAAGATTGTTGGGCAAGTATGTGCAAGTCTTTTTATATAGAATATTTTAGGTAGTGCTCATCATGGTTGCCTAATTTTAGTTTTCAATTTTGAAAAACTAAAACCAATCTTTCTTTTTCTTTTTATTTTTATTTTAAAAACTAAGAAGCCAGAACTTATCTAGTAATAAATATACTAATGGTTGTGGAGGTGGTGTTGATGGTGGCCAACTGGTCGGTAAGAATAAGTGACAATGATATGTAGCAATGGCCATTGGGTGATTGTTGTGGCTAATGACCCATTGGTGGTGACTAGTGACAGGCGATGATCAACCATAACTAGTAGTGGTGTTTGATGATAGGTTACAATTATCAATAGTGGTGGTCGATAGCAGGCAGAGACGACGATCGATGGATGTAGTGATAATTGTTTATGGTTTGCAAAAAAGTCAATCCATATTTTTTTATTTCTACAGTTTCTAGAAAGTCATTTCTAATTTTTCAAAAAATAAAAAATGGAAATGAGATTATCAAATACTAGTTTTGTCTTGGTTGTTGTGTTTTTTTTTTTAAGAGAACTCTAACTTGGCAATCATGCAAAACAAGACCATCTAGTAGTTTGCAATTTTGTTACACATTAACATAGTTAATTCAAGTGCATGCTATGTCATGTATTCAAGATTTTATATAAGCATTTGTCCAATCTATGTTGAATATTTATAAGGGAATGATGAGGCTTTTAAAGTCTTACCCTAGAAATGGAAACAATTAATAAGTTTGATAATTGAAACTCTCCAGCTATATTTATTTAATTCTTTTAACTAGGTCCAAAAATTAATATCTCTTTTATGATTACCAAATTATTAAAACTTGCTGCAAAACTTTTTCCTTTATAATTAGGGTAGGTGGTAGACTAGTGAGCCTTGAAGGGAGGGGGGGGGGGGGGGGGTGGGGGCTAAGTTAGTTGAAAATGTATTTTCAATTAGCAAATCAACATGCAATAGGAAAAAAAAATCAATATATTGTTCCACTAATCAAATTGGCCTTAGCACAATTAGGTGGCACTTCTCTCCACATGCAAGAAGTGTTTTATTTAAATGAAAATGATTCTAGTCAATAAATGTTGGCACGGTTAGCTAGCACCCTACTCTAGGACTTGCCCTTTAGGAGGACTAGAATTCAAATTCAAGGTATTACTTAAAGAAAAGATATGAAAGATTTAGCTCAAGTCTCAAACTTGACCATCCTATGCATGATTTAATACCAAAAAGGTCTCCTGATTATGAAACTAAAGGCCAAAACTTTAAATGTTAGAAATTACTTTTGCTTTGAGTTCCCTAAAAATATTTGAGAGGGGAGGAAGGTAGCAGCTTTAGAATATATGAGATAGTTTGAGTTAACGTTATAAATAAAGTTTAAGTTAGTGCTGCAGATAAATTAATATATTCTAGAGCTTAAACCCTAACATAGGTTTCCCTATAAGAGTTCTTTGGCCTTACAAAATTGACAATGAGTAGCCAATAAGTTTTTTCTTTAAAAGAAAAGAATATGATATGGACTTTCAAAAAATCTAATTGGATAATAATATTTATGTTTATAGTTAAGAGTAAAAGTCTAGCTTAAGGTGGGTCAAGGTCAATTAAGAAATGACCTCAATTTTTTCAAACTAATAAGCCCTTAATGTAGTTTTAACCTTTAAATTCCAGAACATAGTCTAAATGCAAAAAACCTAAAGATAGTAACAAGAAAAGAGAAGAGAGGTGACAAAATGGGATGCTTGGAAACATTGTAATGTTGCTAAAGTTAACCATACTTTCTTGCTAACAAGTATTCGAAAGAAGGACCACCAAATAAAGAGCCACTTATAGGTCTTCTTGCTATTCAAGTTGCTATATAGACTAATTTAGGAATTTAGAACCAAATAAGATGGAGCTAGGCTTTTGGAATGTAGAAAAGATTGAAGATAGAAGAAAGGTTTTCTTTTTTCTAAGAGCTAGTAATGAGTTTTATTTATAAAGTATATGGGGTAGGAGAAATGGCTAGGAAAATAGCATCTAGAGGTTTCTAAAATGAATAGCATGATTGATGAGATAAGTGCCATAAATGGCTAAATTTGTGTAAAGTATAGTTGAGATCAAGGGTTAAGATTAACTTCTAGAGTTTTCAAAAGTGCGTAGGGTAAAGATTGATTAACATGGAAAATGGCACAAGTAGAAGGAGGTAAAAATATGAAATATATTTTAGGTGTAGTGAAAACTTGAAAGATGAAAAGATATATTGAAAAGGGGCTCATATATAAAAGATCATTATCTTTTAATTCATGTTAAGGCCCTTTCTTTGAGTGTAAGCAATGTTGTTATTCAAAAATACCTTACACCTTATAGTAGGAAAGTCTAGTGTGCAAAACAAATATAAAACCCCTTTTAGGAGAATAAGGTGCCACGACAAAAGAAAATCTTTTTTATTATGAGTTGTTAGAGACGTAAACAAATAAATAAACCATCCATTTAAGTGCATGTAAATGGAATTTGTTTTACATGCATACTGGATCAATTTATGACCTAACCCAATTAAACCAATAGGTTAGGTCCAAGTATGAAAAATAAATAGTTTTAAAATGTAGGGTAGACAAAGATCTAACCTTTTCTACCCAAGCCTGCTTGACTTGACTTATATCTAACTAGGTCTAAAAATAGATTAAACATTAGTTGACCAGGCTAGCTTGGTCCTATTTGGCTTCCATGAGTTTGAGTCAAGCTTACATCTTTTTCACCCTATTATCACTATTGGTTTTTAAAGGCCTAATAATGATTGAATTGCATCCTTGTTAATGATATTAATAGTTACTTTGTTGCTAAACTACTACTTTTTTATTTTTTTGAGAAAAAGATTGGACAAAATCCAACTTACTATAAAAGTCATAATTTTACTACTAGTTTTCAATTTGATATGGGATAAGTATTGTAGTTTTCTTTATCCTACATTTACCTTGGACTAAGGCCTTGCATAGTCCTAGACTTGAATGCAATGGAATGGGTTAAGCTAAGCTTGAATATGCACAATCTAAATGATTCACTTTTAAAGAAGATATTCATGTTTAATATATATAAAGTTGTTGAGTACTAGCTTAATTATAGTATCTTATCTTGTGTGTGTATGTGTACACACGCACACACATATATGTGAAAAATCAACCATTATTATATGTAAGTACAAGACTCCTATTTGGACTAAGAGCCAAACAATTTCAACTAGCAAGAGCTTGACAAATCTGGTTGACTGAATTATTAGATAATGATTAGGCGAAGAAGAGAAAAAATCACTACTAACATTATATATATAACGGAAAAGTGAAACATTTTGCTCCCTCGCATCATGAGCTATAGGCCTGATTATTACTTATTTGTGGAGATAAAATTGGAGATTTCCTAAAATATTTAACTTGTTTTAGGTTATTAATAATGTAGTGGTGATGACAATTCATAGAGAGATAAATATTAACATGAAAATAATCTCTCAATATTTAATTTTTATCCTAGTATTATTGCGTTAATAATTTTTGCTATAGTTTTTCTAAGTTCAACATGCGTTATTGATCTATTCTTTATAAACGTAAGCTTTAGAGCAATATTTGTTAGTTAACATGATTATTGAAGGTTGTAGGTCTGAACACACTCTAAGTCAATTAATTAATTTTTTTTCCTAGTTGTTTGTCATCAATCATTTCTAGTCTTGATCATTGTTGTTTATCACATTAAGTTTATTTCTTATCTTGGCTTATTTATCCATCCATAAGCATGGTGTATTAAGGTCCAATATACATGTTGATGCATTCCCTAAACATGTAAGAATTAAAGTTTAGGGTTATAATAATCAGTTAACAATATATTTTTCCATCAAATCTTTTCTTGGTTATAATAATCAGTTAACTGAGTCTCTCTCTCTCTCTCTCTCTCTAGTTCAAAGAATAGAACATGACTATCTCATGAATATAAGATGGTCTATGAAATTCCTACAAAGATTCTACGACCTATTCAACCATGTAAACTTTTATCACCAACACTAACTACATATTTTGTTGAATTTAGTTTCATCAACATTATATTGAGAGCAATATGAAAGGATATCTTATGGTAATTAAAGTACAGAATTGCTTGCTCAAAATATCACTTTGATTGCAAGGGTTAAAAAGTTGAAACATATCTTGTCATGGAAATATCTTCAAAAAAAAAAAGCCCTTAACTTGATGACTTATTTTAAGGATACTTTAGACAATTTACCATTTAGTTTAATACATAGAAATCAAATAAAATTTTAAAAGCTTTGTTTGTCGACCTTCTTATTCAGTTGACATAAAGATACAAAGTTTACCTTCAGGTCCACATTTTTAGGTGGTGATGGCAAAACCAAATAAAAATTTGATTTAAATGTTGTACTTTTCAATAGGCATTATACATTCAATTAGAGGATGCATCTTGGTCTAACAGTTCCGGTGCACATTTTTTCCCTTTATAGGTATTAGAAAGTATAGCAATTAATCTTGTATTGTAACACCATGAAACATGTACCTGACAAGTGATTTCATTGGTTACGTTACCATACGTTACCAGCTCACTCTTTTTTCCATATATATATATATATATATTACAAAAAATGAATTTCTCTCAAAGATTTATATAAATTTATCATTGATGTGGCACTTATCTCACTCCATGGTGTCTCTACTACATTTGCTGACACTGGTCTTCGAACCCAAACTAGAGTGCAGTTCACATTTAGGTTTGTACAAGTTAAATGTCATTAGGTTCTAAGATTGTCATTTATGATTAAAGATTTTTAAGTACCATAACAAATCTTTTGGCCCCACCATTTTCACCATCAAACAGAATGCTTGCAATGCCTCTTTTCACCATATTGTCATCATACTTGGATGACTATCAGATATTCTTAAAGAAGTCACTATTAGCTCTTTGAAACAATCCAATATCACTATCTTTAGGTTTCTTTTAATCTCCGCTCTGTAATAGTGGCCAATTCAACAAAGGCTTGTTACCATGCCCATTTAACTTTAATTGGGCATAGTGCTACTTATCCCATACGGCTTTAACATGGTTTTACTTGTATCAAGTTGTAGATGTTCCAAGAATTTCCTTGTCAACTCTGTTGATAAATCCTCTCTTAAACTTTTTTAGTTTTGTGATATCCAAATATCTTAGCTACTTTTACCTGCTGGTTTTCCAGAAATTGATTTGTTTTTGTCTAACTTCTGGTGACATTTTAACCTTTAGATTATCAAATCTAGACAAACTTGTTCTCTTTCCCCCTCCCCTTCTTTTATTCCTCTCCTCTCTCACTCGATCCTTTTGTCCAATCAATATTTTATTAGTGATGGAAATCTAAAGATTAAAACCTGTAATTCACAAAACTGATACGCACATAATCTCATGAATCATATCTTATGTGAAAATAATTTTATTTATGACATAAAAATGAGGGGAGGAACCTATGAGCATGGCCACATGTTAATTGTTTCTTCGATTATTATCTGAATAGGCATACACATGATTAAAGGTTTAATCATTATCAAAAACTTTTAACTGCAAGTGGCACTGAAAGAATCAGAGCATCTGGTTAGTCATGTATTTATGAACGGAATTGTCTTCTTTCAGTTTCTGGATGGTTATATGTCTCTTAAAGACTAGTGACATTGTCTTCTTTCAGTTTTCTCTGATGCAGTTCCCCATCACTACTCTGAGGCTGTGCCAAATTGTTCCCAACTCACATCCTTTCCAGCATCCAATGAACTTGTAAATTGCCAGCCTCCCAAGCAGGTAGTCAAGCATTCTTCCTTTCACATAACTGATAAAGTATGTCATAACTTCCTTTTCTTTCCTTATTATATTTGATTTCTTTGCTGGAACTATTATGTGTGAATATATGTGTGAATATTAGTGAGGTGCTATCAAAGAGCAGTGTTACCTTTATTCTGGTACTCTTGGTGTTAATTGGAATTTGGTCCTATGTGAAAAATGATCTTTTTCATTTTAAGAAGCATAAGAGGCAGGGAGGGAGAAGATGCCTCACTTGTGCAACTAGGAGGAAAATAACAATGAAATAAATAATTATTTATGGTCAATACTTCGTCCTTTTTTTTCTTCACTTTATTATCACTTCATTTGAGCTACAGAACTACAATGTATTAAAAACTTCGTTGAGAGATTGTGTCACAACTACAGAATATGCAGCATATGTTGGGTATTTTTGAACATTGAGGAACCATAGGAACAATATTTGTTATCTTTGTCTAAAAGCAAAGCCAAACATTTTACACAGCAGAGATGATTTGGCTGAGATGCACATCTTAGAACTTATTTGCTTATTGTTAAAGTTGTTAAGCTATTTAATGTTCAATTCCAGCTTCTATTGTTGATGGCTGATCATTGCATTGATTTTGGTTTATCAGGAATCTGAAGTCAAACCATTAAAGGTAGTTGTATGGAAGCATTTGACAAAAGCAGATGTTAGTCACACTGGCAGAATAATAATCCCAAAGGTGAGATCTTATGCCCTGCACCATTCTGAGGTGTGTTTCCTTTTTGTGGTTTAGAAAAGGGATGATTCTTATTTCATTTCTGTGAGTACAGTGCATAGAGGTCTTAAATGATCAGAAAGGAAACCACATTTTCTGCTTAATTGTCAACGGAGGAAAAGCTTATGGGTGTTTTCATCATTTATTATTAAATTTATAGCTTTATGTAAATATGATTTCTTTTATCTTTAAGTTCTTGTTTATATGTAAGTTGCACCATAATCATAGTCATACAACTTTACTTTAATTTCTAGAATGCGGCAGAGACGGCTACCAGTGTTAGATAGGTAGGATCGCATGACACTCTTAATGGGGGATTTGTTCTTTGGAAATATTTGGGCCTTCAGATATAGGTATGTTATCTTTGAAGTAATTACACTTATAAGGTGAAAGATGGTAAAAGAAGTGAGGGAATTCAAATAAGAAAAGAAGTTTCCAATGTCTATTTTCTAAAAGGAGTTTCCAAGGCTGATATGAACCTTCAGAGGGAATTCAAATAAGAAAAGAATCAAGAACAAAATTCTGAGAGATTAAAGAAATAAACAAGTTGACAGTAGCTTAAGTGATAGAGCTGAAACCATGATATGAAACCCAAAGACAATCCCTACTAATGGAAAAAAAAAAAAACTATTTTAATTAGTTAGGCCAGAAATATAGCAACATTTTCATACTACAAAAGTTTCTACCAGCCTAAGTGACTTCACACCCAAAGAGGAAGAAAGGATACTGAAACCAAAGCAAGTGAAGGATAAATTTTATGCAACTTAAGCATGAGATGATAACTGCTCGGTCACTACGTTGATCACAAAGCAAAGAATGACATATAAGAGCAAAAATGTTAGGAAACTAATCTACTATATTTCTGGTCAAATTATCCTTGCAAATAGCTGTCACATAAACCATGAAAAGTTAGTATAGGATGTCATAATGTTCAACATTCAAAGTATTGGCTCATTGCAGCCCAAAGCACAAAAAAGTAGTAAGTATGAAAACGAATACAACAAGATGTAGAAAATGGTTATGAAAGCTGAACTATAGGCAAATTCCTCAAAAAGATATTTATGAAAATATTCTTTAAAAAAAACAAGGGTATATTTTCTTCAAATTGTTTCTGGTTTTTTAATTAAATACCAAATGATTGTATTTTATATGACCACCATTCCATTTTTTAATGACTTTAGCATTGCATCACAGAGACCTGATGAACAATTTGTTCTAAAGTTTTAATGTCAAATTTATTGAGCCTGTTTTTCTCCTCTTGTCTATTGTTTTCAGGTTCTGGACCAATGAGAACAGCAGAATTTATGTGTTAGAAAAGGCAGGCATGTATTCTTGGCAAAACAAGGCAATGCTAATTTTAATCTCTAAGATAATTTTCCAATTGGTATTAACCTGAACTGTTTTTCCCATCAGGTCCATATATCAGAAGACATCAACTTCAAATGGACGACTTATTCATCATATATAAAGATCAAGATTTTGAAACTTATGTAAGTCAATGCAACATCATACCTTCTTCTCCTCCTCCTCCTCCTCCTTCCTCCTCATTTTTCTTCTTCTTGATGATATGATTTCTATAATGCTACCATTTACTGTAATTGAAATGAAGAACTAGGCAAGTAGGATATGTGCGTGCACATGTACACTAGAAAGAATTTTTCTTTTTGAAGAAGTCAGTATTTCTTCACATCAGTGTATAATTACTATCAGTTTTCCAAGAAGTAACCAATCTTTTATGCAAAAAACTAGTGGCAACCAAGCATTTGATTGCACTGACCTAGCAGTTTTATTTCATCCGACAAACGAGTTTCTTTCCTATAACATGTTTTGTAAGGACTAAACTTTTGCATTTCTCTAGCAGCTGAATTGCCAATTTTTCTTCCATCTTTATCAAAAATTCAATTTTTAATATATGAATCTGACAGTGACTAAACAAGATAATAGGTTGAGCAGTTTTTCTAGATAGCATAAGCAATTTTACTTCTGAGCATATTTAATGTGTTGATAATTATTTATCTTATGGAGATAAGACAACGTTTTTATTTTTGATCTAACTAGAGGAAAAGTTGTTTCATCATGCTATGCAATGCCTCAATTGCAATGAGTTTCCAGTCATTGTGACTCCTTATGTAGATAATGAAAAATAAAATTGTTATCATAATTCTTGCAAGTGCTCTCTGAATAAGTCTTCATGTTAAATTTATCATGGTAGTCCTTAACTCTTATTTTTCCTTTTATTTTTGTGAAGTATGTTGGATCGTGGAGGAAGACTCTGCCACCAATCCTAATGGGTGACAACAAAGACAAAACAGAAATTCAACAACTGGTCGAAGGTGGAAATGAGAGGGAATTATGCTGCCAGCTTTGCCATAAGCCAGGT
The DNA here is from genome assembly GCA_900491605.1 of Calamus simplicifolius. Lineage (NCBI taxonomy): Eukaryota > Viridiplantae > Streptophyta > Magnoliopsida > Arecales > Arecaceae > Calamus > Calamus simplicifolius. The sequence goes on from UESW01003897.1 coordinate 13,144, forward strand.
AGATACCTTGCTTATTCTTGCAATTCATTCATTATCATATATGTCACTTTGTCCAATAAGATATTTTGTTAATGCCACTTGTCCACCTTTTCCCTCGGCATGTAATCTTGAAGGTTGAAACAATCCTCTCCTTTAATGTTTACCACATCTAATAGGTAATTGGCCTCATTGGTGGTGCTTATGAGTATGAGCAACTTCATTAAGACTATTGTGATATATCACTAACATTTCTTATTAGTAAATAATTTAGGTTATGACTAACATTAATATTCCTATATAACTCTTCATCCCAATGTTTACAATCTCGGTATTAGACACTATACCAATACCATAATAGTATGGTATTAATACATCCGATACATGAGTTGGTTTTGTGTATCAAGACTTAGTAGTTAGTACCGAGTCTCAATTCAGTGTCGGTATGGTTTGATACATTGGACATGGGATGGTATGCATCAATTTGACATACCATGCTACTTCATAGCATTGAGGTCTTTCTGATAGTAACAATCCTTCTAAGATACATTTAGGGGAGGATAGAAAAAGATAAGGAGTTTGGATAGCATCAAGGTTTATCATATATCAATAGCAAGTCAGTTTAGTTCATTACGGTATATACTGTACTAAATTGGTGGCGTATTAGTCAGGTGGACCAGAAGGCTCCCACATATGTCAGCCACTCTACCAGACAAAACTGATGGTTCAATTTGGTACAAGGTAGTTTGGCATAATTTGGTACATCGGTTTGGAGTAGTACAACCAGTGCACTATTTTTTGGCTTACAACTCTATCCTAAGATGATGTGGGGTTTTGATCCAACTCAAGAAGGTTCAACCAACATGTTCACCGGCAATTGTTTTCTAAATAATGAGGAGAATAGTGACCTGTTCTTGTTCTGCTTGTTGCCTTTTTTATTCCTTGTTGGATTTTGTCCATATTCCAATACTACTACTAGATAACAACCTAAATTTCTGAAACATGCTTTAGTATTACATGATTTCTTTTTTTGCATGTGTGTTTGTGTTTTCTGTGATTTTGGGCATCGACTAGAGGTTGTTTGGGTTTTGAATCATTAGTTATGCTCTTTATTGTTTCTATTGTTCTTTTTTGAGTTGGTCATATGCTACTCTTTATTGTTTCTATTGTTTCTATTGTTTATATCTCTGGACAACTTCTCAATAATCAAATAGGAATTGTTTCGGTTTTTTGACTTACTAAATTGCTTCTTCCATGTAATTGATGTAATCTGATGAAAGAACTGGCTCCCCTGGGGTGCAGCTATCATACTTGTATTATGACTTGCATCTGTTTTTGAGAGTGGAAATCGAACAGCTTAAATAGCTATAAGCCATAAAAAAGAACTTTATGCTTTTTCATCCTATTTGGAATTTCACAATCTTTTGTATCTACTAATTAGCCAAGTACTCCTGATATTCACTGATTGAATTCTTAATTAGCATTTGAGTTCCCCCTTAGGCTTTCTAAATAAGATAAGAATGTTACTGGAAGTGCCTGCTGACTAGACTGGATGATGCATGAACTAGATTCATTTCTTCTTCTACTTAGCATCCATCTCTAACCGGTTGCCCAATTCAGAAGTAACACTCACCAAAAGTAGAGTTTGGTGTGACATCTTAAGACCACTCTAGCGTGGAGGTTACATTTGAAATGCTTCATAGCAGATATATTAAGACTGACTGCAGCTGGAACTCAGAATTCAGGAGGTTGGTATTTTGTGTAGGTTCATAGCTGAAGTAATGCAAGTTCACCATGTTTGTCATAGGTTAAAATAGGCTTTAAATGGCAGTGATTATTCGCTCTATTTTTTGAAGATGCTTTTGTATCCTTTCTTACTCTAATATTATTTTATGCAGTTGTTCAGTATGAAGAGCGCTGAAGATCAATGTGAAAGGATGCCCTTGTTGAAGCTGCTGTCTTTTGAATGACATATTGTGGAGTCCTTTAGTGTCAGAGCTTTGAAAAAACAGTACAAAATAAGTTAGTCTTGTTGTGTCTATTTAGTATGGATAAGTATGACCGACTATAGGCTTTGCGCCTTCATGGTTGACATTTGATGTTTGCTGAGTCCTAAACTTGTGTGCTTTATTAGCTGACTGTTATCATATACTGTTTGCTGAGTACTAAACTTGTGCACTCTGTTGGCCAAGTATTACATATGGTGTTTGCTAAGTACTGAATTTCTATATGTTGTTGGCTGACTGTTATCACGTGTTGTTTGCTGAGCACCTTTGTTATACCTCAACCGCATTTCTTGGTCCTGCTAGAACTTGGCATTTTATCAGTTGGAGTTATGCATAAATATAAAATGTGTAAACCATGATATTGATGCTTTTAGTAGGAATGCTCCTTCAAAACATCTCTATGGATGAATTTATCTAAAGAGGATGAAGTTAATCATTTTTATGTTGTAGCTTGGAGCTGTTATCATCTCACAATTCTGTTTGCGGAGATAATTTCTTGCATGGTTGCATTGCAACATTTTGGCTGGTGATAATTGGATGTCTAGAACATTAAGTACTGGATTTAAAGTAATGAATTTTAATAATAGCTGAGCAAAAACTCTCGTCATTGATATTGAACGCGCACATAGTGACCAGGGAGATAAGCCTCTTTCTGTCTTTAATATTGGTTCAGGGCAACATGTGGATACATTTTTCTTTTTTTTTCAATTGTTATTGAAATGCAATACAGTAGTAATAATTATAGATTATAATAATAGAATGTATCCATGGTCAAAATTTTGTTATACATTAAGTAACAAGCTTTAATGATGGTAAAACAAATTAATTCTAGCATCCACATGGTGAATAAAGAACCTTAAACAAGCAAAGCCTTCAGTATATTTGTGTGTATATATATGTCTATTTATACATGCATGCATGCATACATGTGTATATATAATAAATAGCTGTATGACAAGGAACCTGTAACCCCCAAGCATTTATTTTTGGACACTTGGCATCCAGGGAATCATCTTGTCGCTTAGGCTACTGTCATGACGTTTAGGTCCCCGACTTGTCGATTGGATGCCCAAGTCGTCGTGTGTCTATTGAGTTCCCGATCTTTTTTTACCTGACCAAAGCGTCATGTTGAGGGGTTTAAAGGGTGACGGAGGGTGACTCCCTCCTTCATCCTGGTAGACGTCTTCCTCAGGTAATCCTTCCCTGTCTATGCCAGATTGAGAGAGAGAGAGCGTGAGAGAGAAAGGAAGAGAGAGAGAAGGGGAGCAAGAAGACGGAGGGGAAGAAGAGTCCCGCGATTTTTCCTCCCTCTTGATCTTGTTTCCGTTTCTCGAATAGAAACTCGAGCTGTTGGTTTCTTGGGCTTCTAAGGTTTCGGCGTCTTCGAGTTCTCCGATGGCCGGATGGATTGGGGGCAGGCGCCAGCAGTGGAGCGACGGCGGAGCGGCGGCCATGGAGGGGCGATGAAGTGCAACAACCACCCCTACAAGCTGGGCGTCGGTGTCTGCGCCTCTTGCCTCCAGGAGCGCCTCCTCGCTCTCATCGCCTCCCAAAACGTGGTCCCCGCCAAACACCACCGCCAGCTGCCCAAATCCCCTCCCCAGCCACCTCCGCCCCTTGTCTTCCCCCGATCTGTTTCGCCCTACGTATCCCATCGTCGGTCTCTCGGAGCCGATGCCTCGGCAGCCTGCGGCCGTCACTACAACCACCGGTTCTTCAGTACTCCCCAGGTTGGCCCCAGCTTCGACGCCACTAATGGCGGATGCGGTGGCGATGTGGATGACGGGAGGCGCCGGCGCTCCGGGAGGTTTTCAGTCTTCTCGATCCTGTTCCGCCACCACAGATCGGAGGAGGCAGAGAGCGACCTGCGGAGCTCGAGGAGTTCCTCGAAGAGTTCCGGATCAGATTCCTGGTTCTCGGCATTGATCCGCCGCCGTCGGAAGAAGAAATCGCGGGAGCCAGAAGAGAAAAAGAGAGAGAGGGAGAGAAATTGAGAGAGAGAGAGAGGGGGGTGGCCGGCCGCGATGGTGGTCGGCTTCGGTCCGACCGGCGATGGCCGGGCCGCCTCCGATTTGGCCGACGGCGGCCCTGGCCGCCGGCTCATCCCAGCCCCTGTTTCGGTTGAAACAGGGGATCTGGGAGGAAGGAAACCGATTGGGCCGGCTGGGCTGCCATCCTCTGGGCCTTATTGGGCCGTTCCTGGAGCCCTCTTTGGGCGGGGTTTTGGGCCCTATATTGGGCCGAAAAATGAAAAATAAAATTATGACCAGATTCTGGATGAATTCTAGTTTCTTGGGGTAATCTTGGTTCCCCATTTGGACGTTTATCTTGGGAGATATTTAAGCCCAAAGTCGGGCCCGTGGATTAGTTTGGGTAGAGTCGTAGGAGTCTTTTATTATTCAGATTTTAGAGATCTAATTATGAAAAATAATGCTGTAGGTGCCCAGTGGTCCATGTAGCTGATTTATCACCTTGGATTTGTGTATTGAGGTAAGTAAGCCAAATATAATAATTTCATAAATTATAAATGGTTGTATTTATAGTTTTATGCATATTTATGAAATAGAGTTTTATTGATTATTTTGGGAATTGGTAAGCTGTACCATGTGTATCTAATTGCATATTTGCTATAATAGTTGATATTATTTGCAAAGTGATTTGATTATATGCAATAGTTAAAAATGTACAAACCACTATTTATGTGTTATGAGAGAAATTATGCTTATGATGACACATAATATGTGACATGCATGTGATTTGAATTATATTTATATGTGTCGCCGCGGTTCTCCTTTGATATGGTATATGGAGGCCACGCACATCTAGAGGATGTGTGCTGATTGATATGGCATGTGGAGGCCACGCACATCTAGAGGATGTGTGCAGATTGATGGAGGCATTGCAGGACCGTGGGACACATATGATATAATATAACAATGATTAAATATAAACAGTGGATTTGAATTATATTTATATGTGTCACCGCGGTTCTCCTTTGATATGGCATGTAGAGGCCATGCACATCTAGAGGATGTGTGCAGATTGATGGAGGCATTGCAGGGCCGTGGGACACATATGATATAATATAACAATGATTAAATATAAACAGTGGATTTGAGTTATATTTATATGTGTCGCCGGGTTCTCCTTTGATATGGCATGTGGAGGCCATGCACATCTAGAGGATGTGTGCTGATTGATATGGCATGTGGAGGCCACGCACATCTAGAGGATGTGTGCAGATTGATGGAGGCATTGCAGGGCCATGGGACACATATGATATATATAATAATGATTAATATAAATAGTGGATTTGAATTATTTTATATGTGTCACCGCGGTTCTCCTTTGATATGGCATGTGGAGGCCACGCACATCTAGAGGATGTGTGCTGACTGATATGGCATGTGGAGGCCACGCACATCTAGAGGATGTGTGCAGATTGATGGAGGCATTGCAGGGCCGTGGGACACATATGATATAATATGACAATGATTAAATATAAACAGTGGATTTGTTTACAATGCATATTCTGGTATTTGTTTTATAAGCTTCCATGATTATTTTGACTTAATGATATGCATGATTATGATAGCATGTTAATTAAATTGGAAGTTTCTATGAAAATTATGACTTGATAATATCTTGAGAGATAAGATGATATATGACTATTTTATGTCATTATTATAGGCTTACTTATTGAGTGTGCGCTCATATAAATCTCACAATGTTTTTCAGAGCCTCAGGATTGAAGATAAAATTATGGGGTAGATGGAGCTTCAGTTAAATAAAATAGTTCTATAGTGTTGATGTAACCCCAGTAATATTTGTGTGTAGGGCTTGTAGCCCAAAACTTATATTAGTGGTTTGTAATAAAGTGTGGATTTGGATTGACTTATTATACTTATTGCGTTATGATGATCGATGTGTAAATTTTGGGACGCCTTGCATGCCCGGCATGCGGCGGGTTGTCACCCTAGCTCAAACTTTTTGGATCCGGGGCATGACAGCTTTTATGGTATCAGAGCCTAGGTTTTGACCTTAGGGACACATGTGTGATGACACTCTAGGCAAAATACTAGGATGATATTGAGACAATTATGACTTTAAAGGAATTTCAGGAATTATGCTTTGGAAGCTTGAAATTTAAAGTTTATCAAAATATTAATTGAATTACAAATTTGATAGGAATTAAGAATGAACCATCGCAAGCCAATGATATTATGTGGGCTCCCTGGCTGGTAGCCTTGACCAGTGGGGAGGCCTAGGGGCTTCTAGAGGTTTTAGCTCCGTCAAACTTGTTGGAGATGACTCGTAGCAGTTTTAGACCTTGAAATAATATGGGTAGATGAAACTTTTCTTGGAGATGCAATATCAGATAAATGAATATATGGAATATAATATAGTAGTTAAAAATTTCAATTGATGACTAATATGACTAAGATAACATCATTATATCCAAATTGCAATTAAGTTAGATATTTGGATTTTGAGTTATTAAATCTGAATATGGATATGGATATATACAATGAATTTTTATTTGTAGAACTTATATTGTTGATATTGTAAGTTAAGATTATGAGCTAATCTGCTGGTTATAGAGATGATTAATATTGATGATATTTTGGTAATGAAATAGTTAACTACATGTTTTTGATCAATTACAATTGAGTACTTTTTGAATTTAAGTCTGGATGGATAAGTATATATAGTGAATTTTATTAAGAAAACTTTTATTATGGATATTGCTTATTCAAGACTGATTGTTACTTTGCTAGATATGCAGATGGTTGATACTGATGTTAATGAAATAGTTGACTGCATATTATATCATGATGGATCATTTAGGAAGATTATAAAATTTTAAATTCTAGACAATTACTGTTTAAGTTTTTGAGAGAGTGGTAGACTCTATTAATCTTTAGAACCAATTTTGGCAATAAATGATCAAATATTTTGATGGTAGAAAGTGAAAGATTTTAGCAAGAATGAGAATAAGATAAACTCCACTGATAAAGAATTTCATGGGGATTTTTATTTTTTTAATAGATTTCTAAATCAAGATATCTATTCATTAATTTATTGTGCCTTTCTTCATAGTTCCTAAGTAGATATCTTTCTCTAGGAGGGATAAATTATCAATCAGCCGTAAGTGATATGAATCTTTTCTAAGAAAAAGGAGGGAGATGATTTTATTTTGAATATTGCTAATTATGGATTATGGTTAAGGATACATCTACTATCACTTTCAAATCATATAGAGATTACTATAATTTCTCAATTATGTCTGTTAGATGGTAAGTGTATTTTCAATCTTTATAGACCTTATAAGTCATGTATCCAAATGAGCTAGATCAGTGAGGTCACTTTGAGATATTCAAGGGTTAAATTTAGTTGGCCATGATATGGCATGAGACATTGCATAATCTATAAAAACCAACATAATTTTTAGGTGATTTGATAGTCATAGGTAACAAAATAATTGATTCGAGGATTTGAATCATTTAAATTGCAATATTTATTGAGAATAAACTAACATATTCAAGAGAAATTGATTGGTTGTAGTGGTATTATTGATAAATTAATTATACCGATGATTAATGATGGCACTATTATTCAAAGAAAATAAATTAGTTAATTATGATAATTATGAAAGATATCCTAAATAATTGCATAATGTTCATTGATGTTAGCTTGAAGTATTCAAGAGTGAAACCTAGTATGTGATGATGATTGAAATAAGTGTCGTAATGCTTAATGGCACTTTCAACTATTCAAGAGTTGAGAGAGCATTGGAAGAAAACTATCTTATATCTAAGTCATAAGAATTTAGAACTGTCTTATCGAGGAATTAAGAGTACCTGATGTGTTGCTAACCTTAAGAATGGATGACATAATACATATGATGGATTCTATGATATTTATAATGATTGTGTTGAGAAGTTAAGGTATATATATATTAAAAAAAAAGGATGATAGGAAAGAAATACTTCTTAAGAAAATTAATTTTATTTGGTAGAAAGATTAAATTAATTTTGAAAGTTGGACATGTCATTTGGGTACTTGGGAATGAAATAAAAGTTTGCTAGTGAGTATCTTTAATGGTACAAAATTTATGGACATTTAATTTCGAGGATGAAATTTTAGCGGGATAAAATGTTAATATTTGTTTTTGTTTAATGGTAAACTGCGTAAATTGAGTATGAACCCATTTGTCTCACTCTCCTAATTCGATGATGTCTTCATAAAGCTTTGTGGATTAAGCTGAATTTCTGTCCAGCCTTCCACCCTCAAATAGATGGACAATCTGCATGAACCAATTAGATTTTGATGATATACTGCGAGCCTATGTGATGGATTTAGGAGGGGCTTGGTATAGCTTCTTACCCTTAGTGAAATTGCTTATTTTAATGATTACTAAGCCAACATTCAAATGGATTCATTTCAATTGTCTATGATAAAAGGTGTAGATTCCCTTCATATTGAGATGAGATGAGAGAGAGAAAAGTTTGGTTACCAAGCTGGTTTAACAACTATGAAAAGTATAACAACTATGAAAAGTATCGTTAATTAAACCAACTTCATGTAGCTCAAAGTCAATAGAAAAGTTATGTTGATGTTAAAAAGAAAGATTTAAATTCAGGTTGAAGATCATTTGGGAATTTTACTAACCAACGATGTGATGAGATTTGTGTTAGAGGTGATTTGAGCCACAATACATTGGGCCATCTGAGATTTTGATCAAAATAAAGGAGGTGGCTTATAGCTTAGCACTATCTTCATTACTCTTTGGGGTGTTCAATGTGTTTCATACCTTTATGACTGAGGAGGTATATTTCAAACCCCCGTTATGTATTAGAACTTGAACCAATTTAGCATAAGTATTGACCTATGAAGATCATCTTGTGCACATCGTGGACCGCAAAGATCAAGTTCTGAGATGGTGTAGCATTCCTGATATTAAGGTTCAGTGGAGTAATCATTCTGAGATGGAGGCTATTTGGTAGCTTGAGGAAGAAATGAAAAACTTGGAAACTTTAGGAAGAAATGAAAAAGAAGTATCCACAATTATTTGCAGGAAATTCTCTATTCAAGATTGTTGATAGATCATATTTGAATTCTATAGTTTTTTAAGTGTGTCAATTTCGAGGACGAAATTTTTATAAGGAGGGGAGAATGTAACCCCCCAGCATTTATTTTTGGACACCTGGCATCCAGGGAATCCTCTTGTTGCTTAGGCTACTGTCATGACGTTTAGGTCCCCGACTTGTCGATTGGATGCCCAAGTCGTCGTGTGTCTATTAAGTTCCCGATCTTTTTTTACCTGACCGAAGCGTCATGTGGAGGGGTTTAAAGGGTGACAGAGGGTGACTCCCTCCTTCATCCTGGTAGATGTCTTCCTCAGGTAATCCTTCTCTGTCCATGCTAGATTGAGAGAGAGAGAGAGAGAGCGTGAGAGAGAAAGGAAGAGAGAGAGAAGGGGAGCAAGAAGACAGAGGGAAGAAGAGTCCCACGATTTTTCCTCCCTCTTGATCTTGTTTCCGTTTCTCGAATAGAAACTCGAGCTGTTGGTTTCTTGGGCTTCTAAGGTTTCGGCGTCTCCGAGTTCTCCGATGGCCGGATGGATTGGGGGCGGGCGCCAGCGGTGGAGCGACGGCGGAGCGGCGGCCGCGGAGGGGCGATGAAGTGCAACAACCACCCCTACGAGATGGGCATCGGCATCTGCGCCTCCTGCCTCCGGGAGCGCCTCCTCACTCTCATCGCCTCCCAGAACGTGGTCCCCGCCAACCACCACCGCCAGCTGCCCGAATCCCCTCCCAGCCACCTCCGCCCCTTGTCTTCCCCGATCTGTTTCGCCCTACGTATCCCACCGCCGGTCTCTCGGAGCCGACGCCTCGGCAGCCTGCGACCGTCACTACAACCACCGGTTCTTCAGTACTCCCCAGGTTGGCCCCAGCTTCGACGCCGCCAATGGCGGATGCGGTGGCGATGTGGATGACGGGAGGCGCCGGCGCTCCGGGAGGTTTTCAGTCTTCTCGATCCTGTTCCGCCACCACAGATTGGAGGAGGCAGAGAGCGACCTGCGGAGCTCGAGGAGTTCCTCGAAGAGTTCCGGATCAGATTCCTGGTTCTCGGCGTTGATCCGTCGCCGTCGGATGAAGAAATCGCGGGAGTAGGAAGAGAAAAAGAGAGAGAGGGAGAGAAATTGAGAGAGGGGGGGTGGCCGGCCGCGGCGGCGGCCAGCTTCGGTCCGACCGGCGATGGCCGGGCTGCCTCCGATTGGCCGGCGGCGGCCTTGGCCGCCGGCTCATCCCAACCCCTGTTTCGGTTGAAACAGGGATCTGGGAGGAAGGAAACCGATTGGGCCGGCTGGGCTGCCATCCTCTGGGCCTTATTGGGCCGTTCCTGAAGCCCTCTTTGGGCGGGGTTTTGGGCCCTATATTGGGCCGAAAAGTAAAAATAAAATTATGGCCAGATTCTGAATGAATTCTAGTTTCTTGGGGTAATCTTGGTTCCCCATTTGGACGTTTATCTTGGGAGATATTCAAGCCCAAAGTCGGGCCCGTGGAATAGTTTGGGTAGAGTCGTAGGAGTCTTTTATTATTCAGATTTTAGAGATCTAATTATGAAAAATAATACTGTAGGTGCCCAGTGGTCCATGTAGCTGATTTATCACCTTGGATTTGCGTATTGAGGAAAGTAAGCCAAATATAATAATTTCATAAATTATAAATGGTTATATTTATAGTTTTTATGCATATTTATGAAATAGAGTTTTATTGATTATTTTGAGAATTGGTAAGCTGTACCATGTGTATCTAATTGCATATTTGCTATAAGTTGATATTATTTGCAAAGTGAATTGATTATATGCAATGGTTAAAAATGTACAAACCACTGTTTATGTGTTATGAGAGAAATTATGCTTATGATGACGCATAATATGTGACATGCATGTGATTTGAATTATATTATATATGTCGCCGCGGTTCTTCTTTGATATGGCATGTGGAGGCCACGTACATCTAGAGGATGTGTATAGATTGTTGGAGGCATTGCAGGGCCGTGGGACGCATATAATATAATATAACAATGATTAAATATAAACATGGATTTGAATTATATTTATATGTGTCGCCGCGGTTCTCCTTTGATATGGCATGTGGAGGCCACGCACATCTAGAGGATGTGCTGATTGATATGGCATGTGAAGGCCACGCACATCTAGAGGATGTGTGCAGATTGATGGAGGCATTGCAGGGCCGTGGGACACATATGATATAATATAACAATGATTAAATATAAACAGTGGATTTGAATTATATTTATATGTGTCGCTGCGGTTCTCCTTTGATATGGCATGTGGAGGCCACGCACATATAGAGGATGTGTGCTGATTGATATGGCATGTGGAGGCCACGCACATCTAGAAGATGTGTGCAGATTGATGAGGCATTGCAGGGCCGTGGGACACATATGATATAATATAACAATGATTAAATATAAAAGTGAATTTGAATTATATTTATTTGTATCGCCGCGGTTCTCCTTTGATATGGCATGTGGAGGCCACGCACATCTAGAGGATGTGTGCTGATTGATATGGCATGTGAAGGCCACGCACATCTAGAGGATGTGTGCAGATTGTGATGGAGGCATTGCAGGGCCGTGGGACACATATATAATATGACAATGATTAAATATAAACAGTGGATTTGTTTACAATGCATATTCTGGTATTTGTTTTATAAGCTTCCATGATTATTTTGACTTAATGATATGCATGATTATGATAGCATGTTAATTAAATTGGAAGTTTCTATGAAAATTATGACTTTAATATCTGAGAGATAAGATGATATATGACTATTTTATATCATTATTATAGGCTTACTTATTGAGTGTGAGCTCATATAAATCTCATAATTTTTTCAGAGCCTCGGGATTAAAGATGAAATTATGGGGTAGATGGAGCTTCAGTTAAATAAAATAGTTCCATAGTGTTGATGTAACCCCAATATATTTGTGTAGGGCT
>UESW01003897.1:25270-214242 GCA_900491605.1 Calamus simplicifolius
ACAAATAAAAGTGCCAGTTAAATTTATCGTGGGAGACTTGGATTTGACTTACCATTACCCAGGTGCCCAGTGGTCCATGTAGCTGATTTATCACCTTGGATTTGCGTATTGAGGTAAGTAAGCCAAATATAATAATTTCATAAATTATAAATGGTTGTATTTATAGTTTTATGCATATTTATGAAATAGAGTTTTATTGATTATTTTGGGAATTGGTAAGTTGTACCATGTGTATCTAATTGCATATTTGCTATAATAGTTGATATTATTTGCGAAGTGAATTGATTATATGCAATGGTTAAAAATGTACAAACCACTGTTTATGTGTTGTGAGAGAAATTATGCTTATGATGATGCATAATATGTGACATGCATGTGTAAAATGATTTGAATTATATTTATATGTGTCGCCGCGGTTCTCCTTTGATATGGATGTGGAGGCCACGCACATCTAGAAGATGTGTGCAGATTGATGGAGGCATTACAGGGCCATGGGACACATATAATATAATATAACAATGATTAAATATAAACAGTGGATTTAAATTATATTTATATGTGTCACTGCGGTTCTCCTTTGATATGGCATGTGGAGGCCACGCACATCTAGAGGATGTGTGCAGATTGATATGGCATGTGGAGGCCACGCACATGTAGAGGATGTGTACAGATTGATGGAGGCATTGCAGGGCCATGGGACACATATGATATAATATAATAATGATTAAATATAAACAGTGGATTTGTTTACAATGCATATTCTGGTATTTGTTTTATAAGCTTCCATGATTATTTTGACTTAATGATATGCATGATTATGATATCATGTTATTTAAATTGGAAGTTTCTATGAAAATTATGATTTGATAATATCTTGAGAGATAAGATGATATATGACTATTTTATGTCATTATTATAGGCTTACTTATTGAGTGTGAACTCATGTAAATCTCACAATGTTTTTCAGAGCCTCGGGATTGAAGATGAAATTATGGGGTAGATGGAGCTCTAGTTAAATAAAATAGTTCCATAGTGTTGATGTAACCCCAGTAATATTTATGTGTAGGGCTTGTAGCCCAAAACTTATATTAGTGGTTTGTAATAAAGTATGGATTTGGATTGACTTATTATACTTATAATGATCGATGTGTAAATTTTGGGATGCCTTGCATGCCCGGCATGGGGCGGGTTGTCACCCTAGCTCAAAATTTTTAGGTCTGGAACGTGACAGCTCGTCAGGATTGGAAGAAACAAGTCAAGTCCAATCGAACACCTAAATTTCAAGCCAGTATGGTGCATCATTTTACAAGGACAAGATTAAGCACAATGAGCCTAATCAAATTCATTGAGATAATGAAAGGAAATCTCCTTTGAGTAAGAAAAGGATAAAAGCTACTGGCTAACAGTACAAATTACATAACAGATGAAAAGAAAACCCAATCCAAAATTGCTATCATTTCTAAATACATAAAATTTTCACCTTCTTGAACAGATTCTCAACATCTTCCTGAATTTTGCTGGGGCCCACTCTAAACCATTCCCTTATCCTGTCCAACCCTTCTGCTAATCTTTTTTGCAGTTTGCTTCTTCCTGCTGAAAATTCTGGCATTCCTTTCTAGCCAAATCAACCCAGCATACATCCGCCGCACCATATACCATCCTTTCCTCCAATATCACTTGATCAGGGTATAATACATCAAAATTTGTGAACTTTTATTACCAGCCCCCAAGTTTGTGTCAACCCTTTATTTTAACTCAACAAATTTCTGAGAAAATAAGTTATACTCATGTGTTCATCTTCGGAAAGTCAAGATAGTAAATCATATGATATAGCCAAAGAATGGTGCTATTCCTTACAAGCAATGGTCATATAAAGGTATCAAGAGTATTCACCTCTTATATTTTAATTCAGCAGTCCTCCACATCAACTGGTCTAACTTTGTCCTCCATGATTATTGGAATTCTATGCATAAATAAAAAAAAGAATGTTGTTAAGATGAAGAAACTTCTTAAAAGTTAAATTATTGAAACTACATATCATAGTATGTCCGAAATTCTGTAGGCCAACTAACTACAATTTATTGTTACTGCTTGGAAATCTGCATCTTCACTACTGTTCTTGTCCTACATCAAAACACTTTCTTGAGCACAAAGCTTATTAGAAAAATAAAAGGAAAATCAACTCAACATTCATAAGTTGGGGTGCACAAGCAAAAACTAGCATCAGACAAATGAGCTGAATACTCTCTAAACCAACACTTCAAACGCTAAGAAAATAGATATAGTTGCATAGACATGAATTATATGTTGGACCTCTTGGATATATTAAGGACATAAGAGTGCAAAATCCAAAATTGTTATAGTAAACCCATGAATATAATTGGCATGTCTTGTACCTCTGCTCTTCTTTGCACTGCTGAGATGTTAATACAAGACATTTTTCCACTACTGCTAAACAAGGGGAAAGGCAGAATTCATTTGCTGTCACAAGTAGAGGTAGGCACTTCACATGGGCTGTGCCAGCACGGCCCAGTAAACCGTGTCGTGCTGGGCTCGGAAAATTTTTTCCATTGGCCCGGCATGGCATGGCCTATGACGGGCCTGGGCCGGCCCGCCGGGCCGGCACGATAGGCCCACATGGGCCTATGGCATGCTGTGCCATAGGCCCATGTGGGCCATGCCAGGCACGGCCCAAATGGGCCGTGCACTCGATAAAAAAAATTTGTAAAAAAAATTTTTTTGATAAATTAAAAAATTGTTAGGAATAAAAAAAATTTATTAATATGAAGCCACCTTAATGATGGGGGGTTTGGCATAGACCCCTACCATTTATTAATTTAAAATCAAAATGGTACATAAGGAGGGGGGCTAGGCCTGACCTCCAGAACAGAATACAATAAGAAAGGAGAAAAAATAGAAAAAAAATAAAGATGACTCACTTTAAGTTTTTAACAATTTAAAAAATAAAAATATACAATTATAAAAATAGAAATAACTCACTCAGTATTTGTGTCATCATCATCTTCGCTAGTTAAGTCATGTCCACCTTTATCTTGAAGCCTCGCCTCAGCATACAACCAATCTTTGAAGCAGATAAGCATCTCAATTGTCTCGTCAGTCATCCTACTCTCTTTTCATCTAGATATGTGACCTGCACTAAAAGCGGATTCCGATGCTACTGTGGACATCAGCACAACTAAAATATCTCGTGCAATGGCAGACATAACATGATATTGATTTCTAACACTCTTCCACCAAACTAATACATCTAGACTTTCTATTTGATCTTCATCATATGCAGAATGAAGATCATTTCGTAAATAAAATTCCAATTCATTACTTAAAGATGAAGAAGATGAAGCATGTGTGTGTCTTCTAATGAATGAAAAATAGACGATGAATGAGATCTAGAAGAAGAAGATCTTTGAGTAGGTATTCTAGATCCATAAATTTTATCATTATATAAACCATAAATATCATTAAGAAGTCGTATTACCTTATCAATTTTGATTCATATTTTTACAATATTGATCAATAAAAAAATTACACCATTTAATTTAACTCTAGGATCAAAAACAACAGCTAAGTTATGCAATGGACATATCCTATTCCAATATTCATTCATTTAGTTTCCATATTATGTATAATAGGCATTAAAACTTCATATATATATTCTTTAAAATTTTCACTAATTACATATACTTTTTGTAAAAATGAACAAGAAGTTGGATAATAAATACCTGAAAGAACATTTGTAGCATCATAAAAAGTAACCAAAAAATCTTCTAAAATTTTACCTTGATGCCAACAGCTTCAGTCAATATAAATCCTAATCCACGCTCATTAATATAAGCACTTAATAAGTTTTATATGGATATGCATCATGTATCATGTTATAGGTACTATTTCAATGAGTTATTACATCAAGTTTAAATTTTTTAAAACATTTACCATGATCTATACATAATTGTTTAAATTTTGAAGTCTTAACCTTGAAGCATAAATAAAAGAAATTGCATTTCTAATTTTTGAAATAACCTCTTGAATTATGTTCATGCCAGATTGAGCAGAAAGATTTAATATATGGCATGCACATCTAATATGAAATAATTGTCCATCTAAAATGGGATGCAAAGAATCGTTTAATAATGCAACAACAGAATTATTATTAGATGCATTATCAAAAGTAATTATATTATTATTATTATATGAGTATGCGGTTTGATAAATAATATTTAAAATTTATTGTTCCGAATGCAAAAAATCAAAAGCATGAAAAGAAATAATTCATTTATTTAATTATCAATCATTATCAATATAATGAGCAGTAATAGCAATAAAGCAATTACTACCTATAGATGCGACTAAATATCAGAAGTTAAAGAAATTCTTGCATTTAAATTTGAGAGGCTTTCAGTTAAACTTTATTTCATTGCTAAAAAGTTTGTCATAGCCACTCTTCTAAAGGTACGGCTACTAGTTCTTCTATAAGCAGGTTGTAGGCCTAATTGAACATATCTTTCAAAATTATAAGATTCAGATAAACTAAAAGGTAATTCATCTTTAACTATCCATCTTACCAATAATTTTTCTAATTTTCATGGTTATATGCAAAATTACCTACAAGTGATCCCTCTTGTATATTAAGGATACATTATTGATGGGAATCATGCATCCTATGAGTCTCTTGATATTTTTTAAATGCCCTATTCCCCAAGTACTAGAAAACTGTAAAGTTTTGCATATTTTTTACATTTTTGCTTTATAGACTCCATCAACCATAATTCTATCAAAATCAATCCAAACATTACTAGTCCTCTTACGAGAAGAGGTTTGACATTCACTGACACTGGCTCTAGAGGGAACTTGGAGTTGGGATTGGGGTTGGAGTCCTTGGGGATTAGTTTCCTCACCCTCAGAAAAAGGGTGCATGTTAAAATTACTTTCGTTAAAAGATGTCATATCTAAAATTTTTAATTAATAAATATAAAAAAATAAAAACTAACCCATAAAAAGGAATTAAAAAAAGATCAGAGCTGAAGGCGTGGAGCTGAGATTTATGAGCTTCCTCTTGCGCTCTCGCCTCTCAACAAGAAGTGACCTTGTAGCACTTGACTACTTGCTTGAGCACTTGCCACTTACAAAAATACTTACAAACTAAAAATTAAATTGCTAATATACTAGGACACTTGCTAGAAGAGAGAAATATTAGTAATAGAGAAGAGTTGGTTTGGTGTGGTAAGAATGAGGGAGAAATGGGCTATTTATAGAAGTCCCAATTTTTTTTCCAAAAATACCCTTTGATATAGCCATTATATGGCTGTTGGGAGGGGTAAAATGGTATAAACCCCTCCCTAAACAGCTATATAGCCATTTTTAATGGCTATATAGCCGTTGGCCACGTGGGCCGTGTCGTCATGGGCCGTGCCAGGCCAGGCACGACCTATGACCTAAAATGGGCCACGGACCGTGCCGGGCCTAAATTTTTTTTTTTTACCGTGCCATGCCTGGCACGGTCCATTTGTTAATGGGCCGTGCCAGGCACGACACGATAATTTTAAAGGTACGATGGGCCTGGGCCGTGCCTGGCACGTCACGGCCCAATGCCCACCTCTAGTCACAAGGTTGGCACTATTCAGTACTAATAAGACACCTTTCTTATTATTTATAGGCAAAGCTTTATATTTTGCTTGGATTAAATAAGATATCGTACACTATAAAAGGTGTAGATTACAACACCATGATGTCAGTGTCCAGTTTTTATTTATTGAAGCCATATTTTGTTGTTTGAGGCCACTAAATGTTATTCTTACATTGGAAAATGGTCGTTTGAATTTGATACGGATATGTGCATATGTGATACTACTAGAAGTTACATGATTACATTGACTGTTGCCAGGCTGACTCTTTAAATTGCTGCAACTTCAGGAGCCCTGTTTTGCAAGGGATTATAAATACATGAGACTTTGGAAAGTTTATTGTAAGCATATGTTGTGTACTCTCAGGTTTCCTTAGGAATTCAATGCAATCACACAGATAGAAATTCTGGAAAGAAAGCCTAAGCACAGATACTAGTACGTTGAGGCAGTAGCTTGAAACAAAGATACAAAAGTTAATGGAAGAAGTAAGAAATTGTGTTACCAACTCTTGGCCTTAAGTTCCAACACCTGACACTTCATTGGTATGAAATTGAGACATGCACCTGCATCCACACCCACAACTGACATACATACAAGTCCATGCAACAAACATCAAAGACTGACAAGAAGGTGCATTCCTATGGGCACTGATTAGGTTGAAATCCGTTCTTCGGCTTGGGAGCGGTGCAGTCGGGATCCGGATAGTGCTTTTCTGTCTAAGTGGACCGCAAGGCAGCCTTTTACGTAGGAAGCACGAAGGGTGATCTCTGCGAAAGACCCTTCGATGCCCAAGTCAGTAAAAATCTTTAGCAATCAGATGAGAGGAGAAGGCTCCAGCAGAAGAATTTCTCTCCTTGAGATGATTTTTCAAGAGCAATGTCATTTGCTAGATTTTTTTTGGGCTTAGATTGCCTTTGAGAGCATACCTGGAGGGTCTTGGGACTTGGTATTTGTACGCTGCCGAGAAGATGAGCCATTACATGATTTTTCGACGCGTTTTAGGGAGTTGGCATCCGATAAGGCTGGAATCCCATCGGTTACGAGGATCGGCAGTTGATGAAGCTGATGTGAGCTTTATCGAGAATTTGAAATCCTATTGATCATGGACGTAGTGCTGTATTTGGCTCCCATTTCTATTTAGGAAGCTCACTCTGTAATCCTTGCGATCAGGATGGTTCATCCTTCGAGATATTCAGTGTGTTTGAAGCAGCAATGGCGCTTATGTTGAAGGAATGGAAATCGATCCTAGCGAGGTATGGAGATAGCTCGGCCCTGCTGAGGTTCGAAGATAGCTCGGCCCTTCCGAGGTATTGAAATAGCTCAGTCTTGCCAAGGTACGGAGATAGCTCGGTTCTGCCAAGGTACGAAGACCGACTCTGGTGTCAGCATTGAGACCAACGATGGTGTTAGTACTAAGACCAACTATTGTTGTCTGTTGGACCGTAGCTCAGTCAGTCAATTCAAACGTGGCTTGATCAACCAAATCGGAGATAATTCAACCTTTGAAAACTCAACATTTATCATCGGGCATATTTATTGATGCGGTAATAATTTTTTTCTGCATGACATGTGTTGGAAAAATTATTGAGAAATTATTTACCCAATTAATTGATTTTGATGATTAACAAAAGCCATGAGTATATTCCTTGTGTTTCTGATAGATTTGATAAGTGTTTCAGGAATTAAGATCGGTTATTTATCCAAATGATACTTAGAAATCAGTTTTGAATTGAATTTCAATAGAATTATCTAAGTTCAGAACTTGGAGCCGACACCTAACAGTCTCGAGCTGACTCCAGAGCGTATCAAAATAGTTTTAAATTTTTGGCATGATTTGGAGTCGACACCTAGAGTTTCGAAGCTGACACCTGAAGTTTCAGAGCCGACACCCGACCTGGCGGAGCCGACTCTAACCTGAGTTACAGAGACTATTTTTCAGAGCAATTTCTGGAGCCGACACATTAGAAATCGAGAGCCGACTCCAGTCAGCGGGGAGTCGACACTTTGCAAAGTCGGAGCCGACTCCATGAATTGATTTTTGCTATTTATGGAAACACGATCTGGAGCCGACACATGAAAAGTTGGAGCCGACTCCAACCTATCAAGGATGATTTTCAAAAGTGTCAGATTAGCTCTAACGGATATTTTCTCTCCTAACTCTCAATGGATCTATTTTCTTGCATGAAGAATCATCCAAGGTACTTTGTAATGTCTAGTTTCTCACCTAATCTCAGATTAAGACTCTATAAAAGGAGGGATTCGTCGGTTTGAAAAGAAGAACAGAAATAGAGAGAAAGTAACAGAAAAATCGAGAGATATTTAAAGGAAAAATCTCTGAGTTCACATCGATCTTTTAAAGAGAGATTCAAGAGAAATCCTAAGTCCTAAAAGTTCAAATTCATAGGATTTTCAAAAGAGAAGAGAAGAAGAGCAAAAGCCCTATTTCCTCAAAGTTCTCTCCAACAGATTTCGGTCAAGAATCAGAGCTGAAGCTTGATTCAACCATTCAAAAGAGAGGAGGAAAAGAAGAAAAGAAGAAAAGCTCAAATCTACTTGGCTTCAATCAGGCTTTTCTTACCCTTGTTTATTTACATTGCTTATTTGCTCATTTAAGGAGCTTTACTTTATTGTAAACATTATTTTGAATTGTTGTTTACTAATTCAATCAAGGGAATTAAATTGGTTGAGGTAGATTACCTCGAAAACAAGCTAGTTTAGCTTGGGGTTAGGTTTTGTGCCGGTGAACCCGTGAAAACCAGCTGGGTTCTTTGTGACCCGTATAAAACAATAAGTTAGAGTTGTGAGCTTGTAAAATAACTCAACTGTAATCAGTGGATTATAGTGTGGACCCAAGAGTTGCTTGGGAGTGGACGTAGGTGTGGGATACACCGAACCACTATAAATATCTTATGTTTGTAGTGATTGTCTCTATCTCTCTCTCTTATTGTGTTTTACATTATTGCTTCACTTCATAATTTTACTTAATCCTTGTAAGATAGGTTTTAAGTTTTAAGTGTTAAATTTTTTAAAGAACCCAATTCACCCCCTCCCTCTTGGGTTGCCATCTGGGCCAACAATTGGTATCAAAGCTTGTGCTCATTTCTAGTTGATCTAATGATCAAGAGTTAAAGATTCAAATCGCAACACAAGCTGGATCATCTTTTGCTAAAGGTCAATCCACCAATAGGCCACCTTTGTTCAATGGCTCTAATTATTCATATTGGAAAGCAAGAATGAGGATTTTCATTCAAGATTTAGATTATGAATTGTGGAGTATCATTACAAATGGACCTAGTACACCCACACACATTGTAGATGGTTCAATAGTTCCTAAGCCCGAAAGGGATTGGAATGAGAATGATAGGAAAATGGCTCAGCTCAATGCAAAAGCCATGAATGTTTTATATTGTTCTTTGGATGCAAATGAATTCAATAGAATATCTATTGCATTTCAGCCAAAGAAATTTGGGATAGACTAGAAGTTACCCATGAGGGTACTAACCAAGTAAAAGAATTCAAAATTAACATTCTAGTGCGCAAATATGAATTGTTTAGCATGGAACAAACTGAATCAATCACATGCATGTACACTAGATTCACTGATATTGTTAATGGTTTGAAAAGTCTTGGTAAGACTTATACTAATTCTGAATTGGTGCGTAAAATTCTTAGATCTCTTCCAAGAACATGGAACCAAAAGTAACTGTAATCCAAGAAGCCAAAGATTTGAATGTTCTACCTTTGGAGGAGCTACTTGGATCCTTAATGACCCATTAGCTAACAATGAAGCAGCATCAAGAGGAAGAAGTCAAGAAGAAAAGAACCATAGCACTTAAGGCAGCAGAAAAGGAAATAAACAGTAGTGAAGAAGAAGATGATGATGAAACAGCTCTCCTTACAAAGAAGTTTAGAAAGTTTATGCAAAGGAGACCCTTCCATAAAAGGAAATCAGAATCAAAATGGAAGGAGAAAGAAAAAAGGAAAAGAAAAGACAAAGACAAAGAACCCTTGACATGTTATGAATGTAAAAAGCCGGAGCATTTTCGATCTGAATGTTCTCAACTAAAGAAGGGTTACAAGAAGAAGAAGAAGGCCTATGTTGCAACTTGGAGTGATAGTGAAGAGTCTTCATCTGAAGAAGAACAAAAAGAGGTTACAAACATATGCTTCATAGCAAATGATAAAAATGAGGTAAATCCCGAAGCCCATGATGACTTTACATTTGATGAATTGTATGATGCTTTTAATGAGTTAGTTAATGATTTTAAGGTTTTGAGAATGAAAAATAAATATTTGAAAACTGAAAACCTAAATCTTCTCAAAGAGAAAAAATAAACTAATTCTTGAGGTTAAAAATCTAAAATATGAAAATAAAAATGTTTTAAAAGAAAAGGAATCAATTTCAAACAAAAATATTAATTTGAATAAAGAAATTGATAAATATAAGAATATTATTGATAAATTCACATATAGCTTAGAAAAATTAAATTTACTTTTTAGTAATCAAATAGCTGTATTTGATAAAGCTGGTTTAGGATATAAACTACACATGAAATAAAAATATGTCAACAATTTCTTTGTAAAGAAAAATGAGATTTCATGTTATCATTGCAACAAAAAAGGGCATAAATCTTATGAATGCAATTTTAGGAAAACTAATAAGAATCTAAATATCAAAGGCAAGAAAATATGGGTTTCAAAAGGAACAATCTTTATTGCTACTAACCATGAAGGACCCAAGAAAGCTTGGGTATCTAAACATAAGATTTGATTATCTTGCAGGAGTGTCTTGCGGCCAAAGGATCAAAACGAAAGTGGTATCTTGATAGTAGCTGCTCAAGACACATGACAGGTGACAAGAAGCAATTCATCACCCTTAAAGATAAAAGAGAGGAGTTGTTACTTTTGGAGACAATGGCAAAAGCCAAATTATGGGATTTGGTAAAATTCAAATAACTCCATCCACTTTTATAGAAAATATTTTATATGTTGTTGGTTTAAAGCATAACTTAATTAGCATTAGCCAATTATGTGATAAAGGTTTCAAAGTTTCATTTGAAGCTTCTATTTGTACTGTTTCTAATCCCATTGACAATAGCATTATATTTATTAGAAATAGAAATGACAATGTATGCTTAATTGATTTAGACAATTGTCTACTAGTAATCATTGCTTAATTGCTGATAATGCTAAAGTAAATGAGATTGGATGGCTATAGCATCGTAGATTAGGTCATGCAAGCACACTTAATTTCAAAATTAATTAGAATGGATTTAGTTAAAGGTCTTCCAAAGTTAGATTTTGAAAACAATAGAATTTGTGATGCATGTCAATTTGGAAAACAAACTAGAAATTCTTTCAAATCTAAAAATATTGTTTCAACTACTAGGCCACTCGAACTACTTCATATAGACCTTTTTGGACCTACTAGAACCACAGTCTAGAAGGAAAGAAATATGGTCTTGTGATAGTAGATGATTACTCTAGATATACTTGGGTTTTGTTTTTGGCTCATAAAGATGAGGCTTTCTCGACATTCCTGAAATTCTTCAAGAAAGTCACAAATGAGAAAAACAACACCATAGTGTCTCTTAGAAGTGATCATGGCACATAATTTGAAAATCATCAATTAAAAATTTCTGTATTGAAAATGGCATTCATCATAATTTTTCTGTACCTAGAACACCACAACAAAAAGAGTCGTAGAAAGAAAAAATAGAATATTAGAAGATATGGCCCGTACCATGCTATCTAAAAGCCAACTCCCAAAGTACTTCTGGGCGAAAGCTATAAACACAGCATGTTACATCCTTAATAGAGCTTTAATTAGGCCAATTCTTAAGAAAACTCCCTATGAACTATGGCGTAATATGAAACCTAACATTAGTTATTTTCATGTATTTGGTTGTCGATGTTTTATTCATAATAATGGTAAGGATAATCTTGGAAAATTTGATACCAAATCTGATGAAGGAATATTTTTAGGTTATTCAACATCTAGTAAAGCATATAGAGTATTTAACAAGAAATATTTAATTATAGAAGAATCAATTCATGTAGTATTTGATGAGTCTTTAGCATCAAGTTCTAAGAAGATTGATGATGAGGAAGATACAATTTTGCTTGAAAGAGATATTGAAAAATTGAATATAGATTATCTTCAGACCGATCTGAACAATAAGCTAAAGATGATAACTCACCTAAGGATGATGTTATTGATACTACTCGTAATGATGTAGATCTATCTAGAGATTGGAGATATGCTTATGGTCATCCTAAGGATTTAATCATAGGTGATCTATCTCAAGGAGTAAGAACTAGATCATCAATGAAGAACATCAATAATCATCTTGCATTTGTGTCTCACATAGAACCCAAAACTATTGAAGAAGCTGAAAAAGATAATAATTAGATGTTAGCTATGCAAGAGGAATTAAATCAATTTACTAGGAATAATGTATGGTCCTTAGTTGATAGACCCCAAGGTCATTTTGTTATAGGATCTAAATGGGTATTTAGAAATAAATTAGATGAAAATGCATAGTAATTAGAAATAAAGCTAGATTAGTTGCAAAATGATATAATCAATAAGAAGGAATAGATTTTGATGAAACTTTTGCACCTGTAGCTAGGTTAGAAGCAATTAGACTATTACTTGCATTTGCATGTCATATGAATATTAACTTATTTCAAATGGATGTTAAAAGTGCAGTTTTGAATGGTTTTATAAATGAAGAAATTTTTGTAGAACAACCATTAGGTTTTGAAGATCATGAATTTTTAAATCATGTTTATAAATTACACAAAGCACTTTATGGTTTAAAACAAGTACTTAGAGCTTGGTATGATAGATTAAGCAAATTTCTAATTGAAAATAATTTTTTAGAGGAAATATTGATAAAACCCTATTTTTGAAAAGAAAAGATAAAGATTTATTAGTAGTACAAATTTATGTAGATGATATTGTATTTGGTGCTACTAACAATCTTTTGTGTCAAGAATTTGCTAAGTTAATGCAGGGTGAATTCGAGATGAGCATGATGGGAGAACTCAACTTCTTCCTAGGACTTCAAATCAAACAAGAAAGAGAGGAAATTTCATCAACCAAATAAAGTACACAAAAAAATTCTCAAGAAGTTTGATATGGAACAAGTCAAACCTCTTGGAACACCAATGAGTCCTTCATGCAAACTAGATAAAGATGAAGATGGTAAGCCTATTGATCAAAAATATTATAGAGGTATGATAGGCTCTCTACTTTACTTAACTGTAAGTAGACCTGATATTATGTTTGTTGTTTGCTTATGTGCTAGATATCAGTCTGAACCTAAAGAATCACACTTAATTGCAGTAAAAAGAATACTTAGATATCTAAATGGAACTAAAAATGTAGGATTATGGTATTCTAGAGACTCAACATTGAATTTGATTACATATTCTGATTCTGATTATGCTGGTTGTAAATTGGATAGAAAGAGTACATGTGGTGCATGCCAATTATTAGGAAGTAACTTAATCTTTTGGTTTAGCAAAAAGCAAAATTTAGTTGCATTATCAACTGCTGAAGCTGAATATGTTGCAGCTAGAAGTTGTTGTGCTCAAATTCTTTGGATTAAGCGACAACTTGAAGATTATGGGATAACACTTGATAAAACACAAATTAGATGTGATAACACTAGTGCAATAAACTTGACTAAAAATCCAATCCAACATTCAAGAACTAAACACATTGAAATTAGATATTATTTTATAGAGAACATGTAGCTAATAATGACATTTGTCTTGACTATGTTTGTACTGATGAACAATTAGCTAACATTTTTCAAAACCCCTAAGTGAAAAAAGATTTTGTTATCTTAGAGAGAATTTGGAGTTTGTGATCCATTGGAATGATTTTTAAATCTCCTAGGAATGATTATCTAGAATTCAATCATTTTTCCTAATTTTCTTATGATATTAAAGATGATTTATCTAGATATTTGAACCCCTTGATTCATCACATTTCAAAGTTGATTTATCCAAAATTTAAAGATTTTTCGGACAAGTTTCAGATCCTTTGAAACTCTTTTTTTTTTTTCTAAAACTGTCTTGGAGCCGACTCCTCTGGTATCGGAGTCGACTCCAGTTTTGTTTGAGACTTTGGAACCGACACCTGCTTTTCCAGAGTTGACTCCACTTCGGGCATTGACTGTGTTAGTGACCTGGAGCCGACACCTCGCTTTGCGGGAGTTGACTCTAAGTGGTCCTAGGTTGACTTATCTAGGGCAGAGTCGACTCCTCTCTCATTTCAATCGTTTCCAAACCTTTTCAAACTCTTCCCAACTCTTCTCAAAACCTAAGATTTCTTAAATTAATCATTCTCTAGCTACCAATGCACTCAAACGTAGGGGATCGGTGTTTGGAATGGTGACGATGGGAAAGAGAACCGTGAGGCATCCGGCACGGCAGCCTTCACCTAGCTCTTTGTCCTCTTCGTTTGCATTCACACCAAGTGTGATTCCCTATCCTTCTTCGCCTCAGGTAGACACTCTTGCTGGGCATGTTATTACCATGGGGAGAAAGATTGATTTTCATTTCTTTGAAGAAGAGGGCTTTTCTATTGGGCGGCAGATAAAGGATTTAGGCTGGGAGAAAGTTTGCTCTATTGATAAACCTACCTATCCCGCATTGGTTAAAGAATTTTACCATAACTTGTCAAGAGGAGATGGAGGTCTTGTAAGTTCTGTTAGAGGAAAGAGGATTCACCTGACTTCTGAGATTCTCGGAAACCTGTTAGAAATTCCTGTTATTGGACTAATTGCAAATTCCCATAGTGATAGATCAGGAGTATTATCAAGAATGCTAGGAAGGGATGTTACAGAATTTAAGGAAGTTAAGGTAAACCAGTTTCCCCTAGAGCTAAGATCATTGCATAATATTTGTGGTAGGATTTTATTTCCAAAGATAGGCAGATTTGAGTACGTCTCAGAGCAAGACATTATTATCATGGACAATGTTCTGACAGGTTAGCCAATCAATTTAGCTGGTATGATGATATGGTACATGGTTGAGGCAGGCAACAAGAACATATCTACTTTGCCTTACGGCATGGTTTTGACATTAGCATTTCAGAGCCAAAGTGTAAGTATTTAGACAGTGAACCCATGAAAAATTTAAGGCACACTAACTATTATAGCTTAGCTAATGTGCATCGTATGGGTTTCATAAAAATCAATAAAAACTGGGAAAGAAAAGAAAATCTGGAAGATAGAGCAGCTGAAATGGATACTGTGGCCCCTGGTACATCAAAGGCATAGCCTTCAGTGAGGCATACTTCACCAGCCCCAGCTGTCCTACACCCTCAGCACCTGCTCCAGCTTCTACTTCTTTTGCTCAGACTTCTACTGGATTTTCTGATGCTCAGTTGGTACAGTTAAAAGAACTCTTTGCTTGTCATAAAGAAGAAATGAAGATTGAATTGGATAATAGACTTTTGAGCTTAAGGGAGATGTATTACTCCTTGGAAGATAAAGTAAGCAGAATTGAATCATCTTTTGGAAATTCTTATGAGGCCTTGAAAAGTGATTTAATGCAAATTTTTGAGAAGATCAAGGACATTGGAGGAGATTCTGATACATATTCAAAGTGCAATGCGGAGTTACAAGAAAAAATTACTGTTGCATCTGCTTTTATTAACAGAAGACTAAATGATTTTATCAAGATACAAAGTGAGGGCATGGAAAGATCTTAGAAGAGCTCAAAAGACTTCTTAGATTTTGATATTTAGTTTGCTTTATGATGTAATTTGATTTTGGTTGCATTTTGAATGATGTAATGAAATTTAAGTGAAATGAACATTTTGTTGTAATGTTTAAGTATTGAATGAATATTATACTTGAATTTTGATATTAAGCTTGAATTTTGAGTTAACCTTTGATTTTGATGATTGAATTATTCAAACTCCTTTGATTGATGTTAATTTAAGCCTTAATGTCCTTCTAAACCTTTTTATTTATTACAAAAAAGGGGAGAAAGGTTATTTTACGTATATGCATTATGCATTTGATATTAATTTTATTAATTTCATACATTTAAATATATAAGCAAAGGAAAGAACGGATATTAAGCTATAAGAATGACACTTACTTGAATATGCATGTTAAATGATAATTAATAGCAAATGGCATTAAGATATGCATACTATTTCAATGAACTCAACATATGCACACACATAGGGAGAGCTATCTTATTAAGGGAGAGCTTAACCTTAATTTTAAAAATATTTTATTCATTATGCATTAATTAATTATGCATATACTCAATGTTTTTATCATCATCAAAAAGGGAAAGATTGTTGAAGAAATTATTGAGAAATTATTTACCCAATTAATTGATTTTGATGATTAACAAAAGCCATGAGTATATTCCTTGTATTTCTGATAGATTTGATAAGTGTTTCAGGAATTAAGATCGGTTATTTATTCAAATGATACTTAGAAATTAGTTTTGAATTGAATTTCAATGGAATTATCTAAGTTCAGAACTTGGAGCCGACTCCTAACAATCTCGAGCCGACTCCAAAGCATATCAGAACAGTTCTAAATTTTTGGCACGATTTGGAGTCGACACCTAGAGTTTGAAGCTGACACCTGAAGTTTCAGAGCCGACACCCGACCTGGCAAAGCCGACTCTAACCTGAGTTACAGAGACTATGTTTTTCAGAGCAATTTCTGGAGCCGACACATTAGAAATCAAGAGCCGACTCCAGTCAGCGAGGAGTCGATACTTTGCAAAGTCGGAGCCGACTCCACATCGAATTGATTTTTGCTATTTATGGAAACACGATCTGCCAATACATGAAAAGTTGGAGCCGACTTCAACCTGTCAAGGACGATTTTCAAAAGTGCCAGATCAGCTCTAATGGATATATTTTCTCTCCTAACTCTCAACGGATCTATTTTCTTGCATGGAGAATCATCCAAGGTACTTTGTAACAGCTAGTTTCTCACCTAATCTCATATCAAGACTCTATAAAAGGAGGGATTCATCCATTTGGAAAGAAGAATAGAAATAGAGAGAAAGTAATAGAAAAATCGAGAGATATTTAAAGGAAAAATCTCTAAGTTCACATCTATCTTTCAAAGAGAGATTCAAGAGAAATCCTAAACCCTAAAAGTTCAAATTCAGAGGATTTTCAAAAGAGAAGAGAAGAAGAGCAAAAGCTCTATTTCCTTAAAGTTCTCTCCAACAGATTTCGGTCAAGAATCAGAGCTGAAGCTTCAGCCATTCAAAAGAGAGGAGGAAAAGAAGAAAAGCTCAAATCTACTTGGCTTCAATCAGGCTTTTCTTACCCTTGTTTATTTACATTGCTTATTTGCTCATTTAAGGAGCTTTACTTTGTTGTAAATATTATTTTGAATTGTTGTTTACTAATTCAATCAGGGGGATTGAATTGGTTGAGGTAGATTACCTCAGGAACAAGCTAGTTTAGCTTGGGGTTTGGTTTTATGCTAGTAAACCCGTGAAAACCAGCTGGGTTCATTGTGACCCGTGTAAAACAACAAGTTAGAGTTGTGAGCTTGTAAAACAACTCAACTGTAATCAGTGAATTATAGTGTGGACCCAAGAGTTGTTTGGGAGTGGACGTAGGTGTGGGATACACCAAACCACTATAAATATCTTGTGTTTGTAGTGATTGTCTCTATCTCTCTCTCTCTTTTATTGTGTTTTACATTATTGCTTCACTTCATAAGTTCACTTAATCCTTGTAAGATAGGTTTTAAGTTTTAAGTGTTAAATGAGCTCTGTTCCCAATGTGGGTTTGCCGCCTGATTATATCAGATTGGCGCTAGAGGAAGAGCCTCAAGTCCCATTAAAACTTGTAATTAAGGAGACAAGGTTCCAAACAAGAAGGACGTCTTTCTCAATGTCCAACAACAAGAAAGTGACAACAAATGCTCTGATCAGGCCACCTTTCAAAGGCCTGATCCCACAAACAACATGACATCATTATAGCCGTCATCGATCGAGGTTCCTCCACCGCAAGCAGCTTCGGTCACCAGGACTAGGTTGTCATGCTAGTCCAACAAGTGATGTTCCTCTTTCAGCTGATGCAGGGGCTTCATGGGAATCCTCTTCCAGCTGCACCCACTCAGCAACTTCCTGATGCAGTCATTCCAATCCTACCAGTGGTCACTCCGCTCAATCCACTAAAAGCCATCAGCCTCCTGCTACAGCTCGGCCATAAAGAAGTTGAACTGGCACCGCAGAGATGAGGAGATAAGAGCCTACCCAGATCCCATCGGCTTGCTTCTTATCTATAGTATTCTCTCACCATGACTCAACATCGTGGCCGCGATCCACCCGTCCCATCTTTCCTACTGTCCGGGATGACGGGGTGCAACGATAACTACCCCCGCCAAACCTACCGGTGGCTGATGTTGTTACTATGGTTACCATGGTCAGCTCCTCCCAGAGATAGCCAAATGATGAGGAGAACCGGCTTAAAAGGGCTCGATGCAAGAGGCTCACCTTTTCAAATGAGGACCTCAAAGGGATACAGTACTTCCAGGATATGAAACTTGGATCACTTCGAACAATGAAGACCTCAAAGGTATACAGTACCCCTAAGATATGGAACTAGATTAAATCCTGAACATATTACTAGTGATGTATGCCTAAACCGAGCCATTTTGCTCATTGTAATAAAACTTCACTCTTCAATTCAAATATTTCTTATTGAATAATAATCTTCCTTGAGTTATGGATGAAAGGCAGGTCTCGCCCAGTCTTTGACCTACAGGTCCCATTCTCCGAACCTTGGCTGGGCCACGTAAAATTTTTTTTTGTACCTCGGCACGACTGAGCAACTTTCTAGTACCTCAGCACAGCCGAGTTTTCTTCGTACCTCGGTATGGTTGAGCAACTTTTTTCGTACCTTGGTTGGCCAAATAAAGCTTTCTCCGAATCTCGGCAGGGCTGAGCAACATTCTCCGTACCTCGGCATGATTGAGCAACATTCTCGTACCTTGGCAGGGCCAAGTAAAGCATTCTTCGTACCTTGGCAGGGTCAAGTAAAAGATCCTTGGGCCTCGGCACAGCCGATTGGGGCTTTCTTCGAAGCCCGACGAGACCGGTCGGAGTTATCCAAAACTTAGCATAGCTAAGCATTTATTCTTCCAAACTTTGGTATAGTCGATTGGATTATTTTATAACTCAGCAAGTCCAAGTATTTACTTTGCCTCAGTCGGTCCGAGAAACCTAACTTCGGCATGCCTGAGCCTATCTTGTACCTCGGCAAGCCCGAGAGAATCTATTTATCATGATACCTAATTAGCTAAAGCGACAAACATTTAGCAAAAATAATGTACAATTAAAAATGAAAACTTTATTTGTTTAGAATGTCATATTACAAGATATTACAAGTGCATGACAGCACCAGAAATGTAAGAAAATTTTACATAATGAAAGTTTTCTAAAGTCTACTTGTTGTTACTGCAGCGGCAATGCTTCAACTTCATAGGAACGCAAAGAGCGCCTTCAAACTCCGTTGGATGGCAAACTTTGAAACTTGGGGCAAGGATATGAAAAGAAGCTCAAGCGAAACATACTTACGTTGAGCTTTCCATCCTTTAAGAAGACACCTGATGGATCTTTAGGCATTTCTTCTAGTGAATCAGCAGCAACCGCTGCCAACTATGGAAAAGCTTGAGAAAGACATACAAGAGGTCCAGCAAAAATGCTTCTTTCTTGCATTTCTAGTGTGATCTCTATGACTTCCTCCCTTCCTCTTCTTCATGCTTGTATGTTGAAAAAGAAACTTGAGAGATGTCTCTGGTGGTGCCTCATTTTTGGCTTCATGAGATCCAACAAAGTCACTCTTTGGCTCCCATTGGGCTGTTTGCTTTTCAACAACTTCTTCATCCGAATCCTCAAGCCCAAGCTAAATCTTAAAGAGGAAGACCAACTCTTCTTCCTCTTACAATGACATGGGTAAACTCTCCCAGACTCACTCTCAATGGAAGGGAACTCTTCATCAGGCTACAAGCAGTACTCTCCCTTTCCCTTTTTTTATAGCTGTCGAACGAAGAGCAGAAGCCATTAATTGGGAGAAAACTCGGGAATCAAAGCTCATCAACCTCCATACTTTGACCCCCGATTGGGTCACATGCCATCCATCTGGTTTCCTTTGGATGGAAAACTGAAGAGTTTCACCTCGTCCAAGGAAATGGATTCTTTTTGATCCTTAGATCGGCCATATGTAGCCGTCACAGCCGCCCTCGCTGGTATACGAAGAGTCTTTTCTCATGCCACAAAGCTGAGTAAAGGTACCTTCTCCTGATCTTAGCTTCATGATTTAAATGCAAGTAGCCAACTTCAGTTTCCAAAGCACGAATAAGAGCAGAAGGCTAACTATAGAGGGGCACTTGGCACTTGACACGAGGAAAGAAACTCTCTAATAAGCCAATCGATATAATCAGGTGGCAAACCCACATTGGGAACAGAGTTCATTGATTGATCAGCTGAAGTCATATGAAGACTTTACTCCCTATGTCTGAACCTATGCTTCGGACTAGAGAGTGGGGGGCATGTGATGCGAGATAAAATTATCACTACATCAATAAATATGCCCGACAACAAAGGTCAAGTTATCTCCAATTTGACTGATCAAGCCACGTTTGAACTGACTAACTAGGCTATGGTCCAATAGATAGCAAGAGTGGATCTTAGTACCGACGCCATCATCGGTCTCAATGCCGACACCAGAGTCGGTCTCCGTACCTCGGTAGGGCTGAGTTGTCTTCGTACCTCGATAGGGCCGAGCTATCTCCGAACCTCGGCAGGGCCAAGCTATCTCAGTACCTCGGAAGGGCGAGCTATCTCTGAACCTCGGCAGGGCCGAGCTATCTCGATACCTTGCTAGGATCGATTCTCATCCCTTCAACATAAGCGTCATTGCTGCTTCAAATCAGACCGAATATCTCAAAGGATGAACCATCCCATTCGCAAGGATTGCAGAGTGAGCTTTTCTAAATAGAAACGTGAGCCAAATATAGTACTTTGTCCATGATCAATGGGATTTCAAATTTTTGATAAAGCGCCCGTCAGATTCATCAACTGTTGATCCCCGTAACCAATGGGATTCCGATCTTAGCGGATGCCAACTTCCTAAAATATGCTCGAAAAATTAGGTAACGGCTCACCTTCTCGGTAGCGCACAAGTACCAAGTCCCAAGACCCCCAGGTACACTCTCGAAGGCAATCTAAGCCTAAAAAAAACTCTAGCAAAGGCCATTGCTCCTGAGAAATCATCTCAAGAAGGAAGATCCTTCTGTTGGAGCCTTCTCCTCTCATATGATTGCTAGAGATTTTTACTGACTTGGGCATCGAAGGATCTTTCACAGGGACCATTTCTCGTGCTTCCTACGTAAAGGATGCCTTACATGTCCATCCGGATGAAAGAGCACTACCCGGATCCCGATGTGCACCACCCCCAATTTAGAGAATGAATTTCAGTCGCATCAGGCACTATTCCTAAGAGTGGTTCTATTTTGATGAGCCTTCTCTAGGGATACTATATGAAATCTTGTCTAGAGGAATGCTTCCTTTCCTAGAAAAGGTGGCTCATCTTACAAGGAGGGAAGGTATCATAGAAGTTGGACGTACAAGAGGAACATGATTCTCATGGTGACTCTGCTGTTGGTCTTGCCACCAATGAAGCTTTCCATTCACAGGTCAAAACTTCCTAGAATTGGTTCGATGTTCCACAATATTATAAGTTAGCCAATTACTATTTTTCAACTATTTACCAAACTTTCCAATTTAAGTTGATTTTTCTCCTATATATGTTTTGACAAATACTAGGAATAAATGGATAGAATCAGTTATGAATTTATTTCTTGGTAAACATCCATCAATAACATATATTTTGAGATTCTAGATTAAACTGCTTTTGGTGATTCAAATCCTTATAATTGTCTCTCTCTCATCACTAACTAGATATACCATGGTTATTCTATTCGCGCCATTTTTAAAATAAAACCTCTTCCATATCTATCTTTCTATTATCACTGAATAAAAGTTATGTTAATGGAAACTTTTATTCATATTTCTAGTTATAGTACAACCTTATTTTGTGTTTGTCTTTGCCTATAGTTTTATGCAAGGTATGCCAAACTGCACCAAATCATCCAATACTGCACATATCAAATCACACCAGTTTCGAACCAATATAATTCATCATTTTGAAATGGTACGGGACCGGTACTATTCGTAAACCATCCTACATAATCTAGAATCATCTTAAACTAACTTCATATTGACCTTATATCATGCCAAACCATCTCATACCATGCTAAACCACCCAGTTTAGCTTGGTATGAGGTAGTTTATATATTAGGACCTTCTAATTCACCTAACCGGTGCAATGTCGATTTGGTACGAAATGACCAATATACGGTCAGTTCAGTATGAGAAAGGTGAATTATTCAGTTTAGCTTGATATGAAGCAGTTTATAGGTTCTTAACTTTTCAGTTCACCTAATTGATACATTGTCGATTTAGTATGAGATGACTAGTATGCCATCAAAACGATACAATACACCTCGTATAGAACCGAACAAGTCTAGTACTAACATGGTACCAATTCTTGGTACGACAAGCCTTGGTTTTATGTTAGAATTTTACAAATTTTGTTGAGTGTCTATCAAAAGCAAATTAACAACATTTGAAAGATTTTTAACTTTTGACCAAAACTAATCCAAATTTACTCTATGTCCTACAATTTTGCTATCTTCAACTAAAATGACCAGGAGTTTCGATCCATTTTAGTGGCATCAAAAATGACTAAAACTTACTTAACACAAAACTTAAAATAAAATCTTACATAATAAGTATCAATCTAATGTCATTTATTTATTTCTTTAAATATATGTATCTAATTAAAATTATTTTTAAGCCATATCTTTATTTCTTTGATTTGAAAAAGGAACTTAGTTTTAGGACATAAAACCTAAGTCTTGGGATATATTTTTGAAATATGAAATTCTAGGTCTTTTCCTTTTTGACTTAGAAACATTTATTTCTAAGTCATGTCTTTGCCTATAGTTTTATGCAAGGTATGCCAAACTATACTGAACCATATAGTACAGGGCATACTAATCCATACCAATTCTAAACTAGTACAATTCATCATTTTGAAATGGTACAGGAATGGTACTGCCCCCAAACCATCCTATATAACCTAGAACCATTTTAGACCAACCTTATATTTACCTCATACCATGCCAAACTATCTCGTACCATGTTGAACCACCCAGTTTAGCTTGGTATGGAGCAATTTATATGTTAGAACCTTCCAATTCACCTAACCATTATACCATCAGTTTGGTACGATATGACTAGCATACTATCTGTTTAGTATGAACAAGGTAAACCATCTAGTTTTGCTTGACATGAGGCAGTTTATATGTTAGAACCTTTTGGTTCCCCCAATCGGTACACTGTCAATCCAGTGCAAGATGACCAACATAGTATCGATTTGGTATGGTACACCTTGCTCCAAACCGAACAGTTTGGTATCAAAAAGGTACAAAATTTTGGTACAACAAACCTTGGTTTTATGTTAGAAATTTGTAATTTTTGTTGAATGGGTATCAAAAGCAAATTAACAATATTTGAAAGATTTTTAACATTTGTTCAAAACCAATCCAAATTTACTCTATTTCCAACAATTTTGCTGTCTTCAACTAAAATGACCATGAGTTTTGATCCATTTTAGTTTGGTACGGGATGACCAATATACTGTTGGTTTATTATGGGTGAGGTGAACCACCCATTTTAGCTTGGTATGAGGTAGTTTGTAGGTTAGAATATTTCTATTTACCTAATCGGTACGCTATCAATTCAGTGTGGGATGATTAGTATGCCGTTGTTTCAGTAAGGTACACCTCATAAGAAATCGAACTAGTCTAGTATTGAAATGGTATTGGTTCTTGGTATGACAAACATTGGTTTTATGTTAGAATTTTGCAATTTTTGTTGAATGGGTATGAAAAGAAAATTAACAACATTTGAAAGATTTTTAACTTTTGGCCAAAACCATTACAAATTGACTCTATTTCCAACAATTTTTTTATCTTCAACTAGAATGACCAAGAGTTTCGATCCATTTTAGTAGTGTCAAAAATGACTAAAACTTACTTAACACAAAACTTAAAATAAAATCTTACATAATAAGTATCAATCTAATGCTATTTATTTATTTCTTTGAGCTAAAAATGGAACTTAGTTATAGGACATAAAACCAAATTCTTGGGATATATTTCCAAAATATGAAATTTTGGGGGTTTTCCTTTTTGTCTTAGAAACATTTTTTTTTTCAAGAATCTTGTGAAAGGGTAACTTCTTTCGATGTTTGAAATATATTTGCTGCAAGAAGTGAAGAGAAGATGACTTACCAAGACTTAGAGAAGAGGGATTGCATGATTTAAACTTGGATTAAGCTCAAACCTTAGAAAGTCTAAAATTTTCAAACGTTGAAAATGTCATTAAACATAAACCATTGTTAGCACTCTAAAATGATGTGATCCATGAAATTTTGAACTTCTTTTTTTTTTTTTTTTTGAAATCATACAACTATCTTGGCTTAAACAGCCAAGCCAAGGTTTGTTGTACCAATACATATTACCCATATTGGGTATATTATGTTGCATTGGCATCAAACCAAGACTTAATAAGAAGGATTACAAAGTCTCGATATACCAAACTAACAAATGCACTGGCATAATGACACTGCACCAGTGTAGCATTGGCACATTGCAATTTCAAATCTTAGCAAGAACTAGCACCAACAGGTACCCAAGAACTCATACGGTCTAAAGTGGCATGTACAATGTTTTCTTAAGATTTTTATTTGTTACTTACCTTTTATTTCTTATATTTGTATTGTTTTTTAATCAAAACAACCATAACAAGTAAAAGAACTAAAATTACTAAAATCAAAATTTTCGAGGCCCAATCAAGAGGGGCTATGTATCATGGAACAATAGGAAGGAAGGCTAGGTGTTGCTTTTTCTTGTTAGGTGTTGCTTTTTCTTAACAAGTGGACATGACAATTATTATAAGACTACCTTGAAATTGAAAGACCCAAAATCTCGGGAATCTACTACAAGAGGCTATTAGATAGAACATAGCTGCATTTATTTCACTCTTTTGCAAAGGCTTCCAACATTGTGAAAAGAGCTTGCTCTATAAATGCAATTCTTCTTTAAAATTGATGATAAAATAGGATTTTGAAGGTGGATTACTTTGGAGCTTGAGCAAAAGTACCTCCCCCCAAATTTCTTCTATGTTTGTGATGAGGATATTCTTGCCTTAAAGACCTTTGAGAAGGGTGCATTTCTACTGCCACCAATGATTATGAAGGGTACATTGATAGCAATCTAGTAGCATAATTTATCTATTTATCAACCATCATCCATGAATTCGGTCTATCCTAGTTTCAACAAGGAATTGGAATTTTAGTAGACAGTGGAAGTTCCGTTGACGTTTTGAGCTACGAAGCTTTTGTTCGGATGAACCTGCCTAACTCTTCTCTTCGACCCGTCACCACGCCCTTGATGGGCTTCACCGGAAATTTGGTATGGGCCGAAGGAGATATCATCCTCCACTACAAGAAAATACTGAAATAGCATACAAATTTAGCGACGCAATACTGCGTTGCTAAATTACGACCACTTTGCGATGCATCCGCGACAACAAATCATTGCGACACAATTAGCGATGCATTAGCGACTCAATAAACCAAAAAATCAAAAAAAGTAATTTTTTTATTTAGCGACGCAAGAAATGCATCGCAATATTTTTAAATTAAGTTTTTATAAAATATAAATATGAGAAAAAAATATTGCGATGCAACTCAGTGCATCGCAATGTTTTAAAAAAATTAATTATGTTAAATA
This sequence comes from Calamus simplicifolius, assembly GCA_900491605.1. NCBI lineage: Eukaryota > Viridiplantae > Streptophyta > Magnoliopsida > Arecales > Arecaceae > Calamus > Calamus simplicifolius. The sequence continues at coordinate 50,850 of UESW01003897.1, forward strand.
GCGACGCATTAGCGACGCAATAAATCATAAAATTAGAAAAATTATTTTTATTTAGCGACGCACTAATTGCGTCGCAAATATTTTAAGTAAAATTAATTTTTATAAAATATAAATATGAGAAAAAAATATTGTGACACAACTCTGTGCATCGCAATATTTTTAAAAAAAATTAATTATTTGAAATAGCGACTCATTAGCGACGCAATAAACCAAAAATTAAAAAAATTATTTTTAATTTAGCGATGCATTAATTGCATCACAATTATTTTAAATAAAATTAATTTTAATAAAGTATAAATATGAGAAAAAATAATTGCGATGCAACTCAGTGCATCGTAATATTTTTAAAAATTTAATTATATTAAATAGCGACGCATTAGTGACGCAATAAACCAGAAAATTAGAAAAATTATTTTTAATTTAGCGATGCACTAATTGCATCATAATTATTTTAAATAAAATTTTTTATAAAATATAATTATAAGAAAAAAATATTACAACACAACTCAGTGCATCGCAATATTTTTAAAAAAATTAATTATGTTAAATAGTGACGCATTAGCGACGCAATAAACCAAAAAATTAAAAAAATTATGTTTTAATTTAGCGATGCACTAGTTGCATCGCAATTATTTTTAATAAAATTAATTTGTATATAATATAATTATTAAATTAAAAAATTGCTATGCAACCCTGTGCGTCGCATTGTTTTTTAAAAAATTAATTATGTTAAATAGCGACGCAATAGCGACACAATAAAATAGTAAATTAATAAAAATAATTTTTTATTTACCAATGCAAGTATTGCATCGCAATATTTTTTTAAAAATAAATTTTATAAAAATATTAAAAAGAATTATGAAATAAAAATATTGCGACGCCGAACGGATCGATCGCGACGGTCCGAGATCGGTCGTCGCCGACCAGGATGGATCATGGCTTCGATTGATCTCAACCGTCGGGTCATCGCCGATCGGATCGATTGTGATGGTCCAAGATCGATTATCGCCGACCGGAATCGATCATGGCTTCGATCGATCGCAATTGTCGGATCGTCGCTGATCGGACCGATCACAACGGTCCGAGATCGGTCGTGGCCGATCGGGATCGATTAGGGCATGGATCGATCGCAACTATCGGATCGTTGGTGATCGGACCAATCGCAATGGTCCGAGATCGATCATGGCTGATCAGGATCACGGCTTGTATCGATCGCAACCATCGGATCATTGGTGATCGGACCGATCGCCACTGTTCGAGATCGGTCGTGGCCGATCGGGATCAAGGCTTGGATCGATCACAACCGTCGGATCGTTGCCGATCGGACCGATCGCCGCAGTTTGAGATCGGTCGTGGCTGATCGGGATCAGGGCTTCGATCGATCACACCGTTGGATCGTCGGCGATCTCGGACCGATCACAATGGTCCGGGATCGATCATGGCCGATCGGGATCACGGCTTGGATCGATCGCAACCGTCGGATCATCGTCGATCGGATCGATCGCGATGGTCCGAGATCGTTCATCGCCGACCGGAATCGATCAGGGCTTGGATCGATCACAATCGTCGGATCATCGGCGATCGGACCTATTGCAACGGTCCGAGATCGGTCATGGCCGATCGAGATCAGGGCTTAGATCGATCGTAATCGTCGGATCGTCGACGATCTTGGACTGATCGCAACGGTCCAGGATCTGTCGACACAACGGTCCGGGATCACGGCTTGGATTGATCGCAACCGTCGGTTCGTCGCCGATCGGACCGATCACCACGGTCCGAGATCAGTCATGGCGGATCGGGATCACGGCTTGGATCAATCGCAACCGTCGGATCGTTGCCGATCGGACCGATCACCATGGTTCGAGAATGGTAGTGGCCGATCGGGATCTCGGCTTGGATCAATCACAACCGTTGGATCGTCACCGATTGGACGATCGCCACAGTCCGAGATCGGTCGTGGCCGATCGGGATCAGAGCTTGGATCGATCGCAACCGTCGGATCGTCGCCGATCAGACCGATCGCTGTGGTCCAAGATCGGTCGTGGCCAATCGGGATCAGGGCTTAGATCGATCACAACCGTCGGATCATCGGTGATCTCGGACCGATTGCAACGGTCCAGGATCGGTCGTAGTCGATCGGGATCACGGCTTGGATCAATCGAAACCGTCGAATCGTCACCGATCGGATCGTCGCCGATCGGATCGATCGCGATGGTCCGAGATCATTCATCGCCGACCAGGATCGATCAGGGCTTGGATCGATCGTAACCGTCGGATCGTCGGTGATCGGACCGATGGCAACGGTTCGAGATCGATCGTGGTCGATTGGGATCAGGGCTTGGATTGATCGCAACGTTGGATCGTCGGCGATCTCGGACCGATCGCAATGGTCCGGGATCGGTCGATGCAACGGTCCGGGATCACGGCTTGGATCGATCGCAACCGTCGGATCATCGCCGATCAGACCGATCGCAACGGTCCAAGATAGGTTGTGGCCGATCGGGATCACGGCTTGGATCGGTCACAACCGTCGGATCGTCGCCGATCGGACCAATCACCACTGTCCGAGATCGGTCGTGGCTGATCGAGATCAGGGCTTGGATCAATTGCAACCGTCAGATCATTGCCGATCGAACTGATCGCCATGGTCCGAGATCGGTCGTGGCCGATTGGGATCACGGCTTGGATTGATCGCAAATGTCGGATTGTTGGCAATCTCGGACCGATCGCAATGGTCCGGGATCGGTCGTGGCCGATCGGGATCAGGGCTTGGATCGATCGCAACCGTCGGATCGTCGCCGATCGAACTGATCGCCACGATCCGAGAACGATAGTGGCCAATCGGGATGACGGCTTGGATCGATTGCAACCATCGGATCATCGTCGATTGGATCGATCGCCACGGTCCGAGATCGGTCATGGCCGATCGGTATTAGGGCTTGGATCGATCGCAACTATCGGATCATCAGCGATCTCGGACCGATCGCAATGGTCCGGGATCGGTCGTGGCCGATCTGGATCATGGCTTGGATCGATCGCAACCGTCGGATCACCGTCGATCGGATCGATCACCACGGTCCAAGATCGGTCATGGCCGATTGGGATCACGGCTTGGATCGATCGCAACCGTCGGATCGTCGCCGATCGGACTGATCGCCACGGTTCAAGATTGGTCGTGGCCGATCAAGATCAGGGCTTGGATCGATCGCAACCGTCGGATCGTCGACGATTTCGGACCGATCGCAATGGTTGGGATCGGTAGTGGCCGATCGGGATTATGGCTTGGATCGATCACAACCGTCGGATCGTCGCCGATCGGATCGATCGCAATGGTTCGAGATCGTTCATCGCCGACCGGGATCGATCAGGGCTTGGATCGATCGCAACCATCGGATCGTCGGTGATCGGATCGATCGCAACGGTCCAAGATCGGTCGACACAACGGTCCGGGATCACGGCTTAGATCGATCGCAACCGTCGGATCATCGCCGATCGGTCCGATCGCCACTGTCCGAGATCGATCGATGCAATTTCCTAGAAAATAAAAATAATTTTCCCAAAGAAAACAATTTTTAATATTGCGATGCATGTATTGCGTTGCAATATTTTAAGAAAAATAATTGTAATAAAAAAATTTAAAAAAACATTGCGATGCAATATATGTGTCGCAATTATTTTCAAAAAATATATTTTTTATCAGTTATAATTATTAAAAAAATATTGCGACGCATTAGCGATGCAGTTTTCTAGAAAATAAAATTAATTTTTCCAAAGAAAATAATTTTTAATATTGCGACGCATGTATTGCGTTGCAATATTTTTTAGAAAAATAAATGTAATTAAAAATTTTAAAAAAAACATTGCGAAGTAATATATGCATCGCAATTATTTTCAAAAAATATAAATTTTATCAGTTATTATTATTAAAAAAATATTGCGACACATTAGCAACGCAATTTCCTAAAAAAATAAAAATAATTTTACTAGAGAAAACAATTTTTAATATTGCGTTATTTTAAAAAATATAAATTTTATCAGTTATAATTATTAAAAAATATTGCGATGCATTAGCGATGCAATTTCCTAGAAATAAAAATAATTTTTCCAGAGAAAATAATTTTTAATTTTGCGATGCATGTATTGCGTCGCAATATTTTTAAGAAAAATAAATGTAATAAAAAATTTAAAAAAAATATTGCGACACAATATATGCGTCGCAATTATTTTCAAAACATATAATTTTTATCAGTTATAATTATTAAAAAAATATTGCGATGCATTAGCGACGCAGTTTCCGAGAAAATAAAAATAATTTTTCCAGATAAAATAATTTTTAATATTGCGACGCATGTATTGCGTCGCAATATTTTTTATAAAAATAATTTTTCCGCCGGGCATTGGCGCCAAATTAGCGACTCATTAGCGATGTAATTAGTTGCGTCGCTAAGTTTTGCATAAAATAATAAAAAGGCCAAATTAGCGATGGATTAGCGACGCATTGTTGCGTCGCTAATCCATAATAAATTTTTAAAAAAATAGTGAGTGATTAGCGACGCATATATTGCGTCGCTAATCACTACTATATAATGCTTGGTCGGGTCGGCCCCCCCTGCTTCTCTTCTTTTTCCTCTTCTTACCCTAGCCACCGCCATCCGTCCGCTCCTCCGGCTCCCTCCGTCCTCTCCCCCGGCGGAAGCTCCGCCCACTCCGACGGTGTCCCCTCTCGACCGAGGTAAGCCCCCCCTCCTCCTCAATTTTTTTTAAAAAAAAATAGGTTCCAGCCATGGCCACGGCTGTGGCCGTCTTCTCCAGCCACGGCCGCTGCGGTGGCCGTCCGTGGCTTGGCCATGGTGGCCAGGCCACCAAAAAAAAATTACAGTTTTTGGGAGGGGGGTTTCCCCACCCCCCCTTCGGCTTCTCTGCCCATGGCCACGGCCGTGGCCGTCATCTCCGGCCACGACCGCTGCTGTGGCCGTCTTCTCTGGCAACGGCTGCGGCCGTCCGTGGCCTGGCCACGGTGGCCAGGCCACCAAAAAAAAAATTTACAGTTTGGGGGGGTTTTCCCCACCCCCCCTTCGTCTTCTCCGGCCACGGCCACGACCGTGGCTGTCTTCTCCGGCCACTGCCGTGGCTGTCTTCTTCGGCCACGGCCACTGCCATGGCCGGCCGTGGCCTGGCCACGGTGGCCAGGCCATCGAAAAAAAATAGTTATGGGGGGTTTTCCCCACCCCCCACTCTCGTTCGTCTTCTCCGGCCACGGCCGCTGCCATGGCCAACCGTGGCCTGGCCACGGTGGCAAGGCCACAAAAAAAAGTAACAGCTAGGGGGTTTTTCCCACCCCCGGCCCCTTCAATTAAAAAAAAATTAACACTCATAAAAAATTAATAAAAAAAATAGATTGTATCATATTTTATTATTTTTAAAAATATTTTTAAATAATTTGATGACAAATATTAAAAATAATATATTTTTAAAACATGGGCAACTTAATTTTTTTTTTTTAAGTAACAGCTAGGGGGGTTTTCCCCACTCCCCGGCCCCTTCAATTAAAAAAATTAACACTCATGAAAAAAAATTAACACAAAAAAATTAGATTCTATCATATTTTATTATTTTTAAAAATATTTTTAAATAATTTGATGAAAAATATTAAAAAATATAAATATATTTTTAAAACATGGGCAACTTAATTTTTAAAAAAATGTTACTACTAATCTAATTTTTTATTAGATTAGTTATAAATTAATTAATTTATGTCATTAATCATAGCTCTTTGGATAGACTGATTTAGCTCATCAATCATGACTCTTTAAATCAACTGATTAAACTCATAAATCATAGCTATTTAGGTCAATTAATTTAGCTTATCAGTTTTAACTTCTCAAGTAAGCTAATTTTAGACCATCAACCTTATCTCTTTAGATCATCAATCAAAACTCTTTAGATAGGTTGAGCTGAATTAGCTTAGCTATTTAGGTCAACTAATTTAGCTCATTAACCATAACTCTTTAGATTAACTAATTTCAAAATTGCAGTCATAGCATTTCATTTCTTTATAGCTGTTTATGCAATAATATTTGTGCATTTGTAGTTATTTACAATTGTTATGTCTTGATTATTTACATTCTGCTTCAAATTGAATGATGCATTAATTTATGTAATGCTAGATAGAAAGTCTTGTTGTATTTTTATTTAATTTTCAGCAACAAATTAGTAGTTTCAATGATTTATATTTTAGTCTTCACAAACATTTATATTCGACATAATAATCTTAAGAAGTCAGTGACTATATATAGAACACTATTCCTATATATGTATAATTGACAAGAAGTTAAGAATAGCAAGCATAAGTTCGATTGTCTTTGGATTTCCATATTATTAATCACAGCACTATAACCTTTAGACCTGTTTGAGAATTTGTAAGACTTAGTCTTGCAAATTCTCAAATTGTCATGGTGGATAGTTTAAGAATATTTTTTGCGATATGTTAGTATGCTATTAATCATCGTTGGTTGAGATTGCGGTTTGTATTTTCTCATACGTTCTCTTAGTGTGGCATATATGCCACACATTTAGGAGAACATATGGGGAAATGCTGCTGAAATTTCAACGTAACCGATCGATGATAATTAATAGCAGAATAACATATCACAAAAAATATACTTGAATGGGATAGGGCCTTATCTTTTAGACATGGAGTGAAGGTAGAATTAATTTAGGATACTTGAATGCTTGTGAAGTCTCATGATTGAACGGACCACCTTGCGGCCCGACCCGAACTCAAGCCCTAGCATTAGCCTGGCATGAACCTGTGCCTCGGTCCTTGCTAGCACGCCAAGGATCGTAGCCGTGGCCCGGCCTTGTAGGGTAGGGACCTTAGTTGTCTAAAAAAAATTGGTTTAGTTATAAATGATTTAAATGGTTGTTATTAACCTTAGTTGTGTAAAAGAAATAATTTAGTTATATATTTAGTAATGCTAATATAGTTTTATAATGTGGTTTCCTTTAATGGTTTACCAGAAATTGTATAAGTCGGTCAAAAATGAGCGGGGCTTGCTCGTGGATGTATGCAAGGATAAAAGATGGCTTGCTTAATCTAGATTTTCTAAATGGATTGGAAGAATTTATCGCATTTGCATGTAGCCAACCTGAATGGATGGATCGGCCTAGGATTAAGTGCCCATGCAACTATCACAGGTGTCAGAATAAAGCCTACAGAGATGTCGAAACTGTTAAGGTGCATCTGTGTAAAAAGGGGTTTGTTCCTGATTACGATGTTTGGTACTGTCATGATGAACCAGAGGAAATTCAGCAGTTGTTACAAGCCAACAAGTGTCAATTCTCGTTGATGAACCATTTGTGAATTTAAACACATATGAAGAAATGGTGATGAATGTATCGGGTAATGAATTCAATCAGAATACATTTATGGAAGAACCAAATCCAGATGCACAGTAATTTTATGATATGTTGCGTGCTGCAAATCAAGAATTGTATCCTAGTTGTGAGGGTCATTCCCAGTTGTCTACGGCTGCTCGGTTGTTGAATATTAAGGCAGAACATCGATTATCAGAAAAGGCGTTTAATTCTGTAGCTGGGTTAATCAAGGAAATTTTGCCAAATGATAATGTTTTAGCAGACAGTTTTTACTCAACGAAGAAGTTGTTGCATGGGCTTGGACTCCCGGTTAATAAGATCGATTGTTGCTTGAACAATTGTATGATGTCTTGGGGTGAAGACTCGGAGCTGAGATGGTGTAAGATTTGTGGGCAATCGAGGTACAAAAATGGTGAAGGGGAGCTAGTACAAGTAGGAGGAAAAGTGTTCCTTACAAGAGGATGCATTACTTTCCTCTTACTCCACGCCTGCAGAGATTATACAGATCTGAGGCTATAGCTGCTGATATGAGATGGCATGCCGAACATGAATCTAAAGAGGATGAAATGCAGCATCCATCAGATTCAAAAGCTTGGAAGCATTTCAATGAAAATCATCCTGATTTCGCTGAAGATATAAGGAATGTGAGATTAGGTCTTTGTACCGATGGCTTCCAACCATTTGGTCAAGCGGGGCAACAGTATTCATGTTGGCCTGTGATACTGACTGTATATAACCTTCCTCCATGGAAGTGCATGAAAGATACTGCAATGTTTTTGATAGTTTTGGTTCCAGGACCATCAAATCCAAAGGAAAAGATTGATGTCTTCCTGCAACCATTGGTGGCCGAATTGAAAATGTTGTGGGAAACAGGAGTCGTAGCCTACGACATTTCTATGAAACAGAATTTCATCATGAGAGCTGCTTTGATGTGGACAATAAGTGACTTCCCGGCATATGCAATGTTGTCTGGTTGGAGCACTGCTGGACGTCTAGCATGCCCTCATTGCATGTATGATTCGGATGCATTTACATTGCAGAAGAGTGGTAAGCAGTCATGGTTTGATAATCATAGGAAGTTCTTGCCCCCAAATCATCCTTACAGGCGTAACTTGATCGCCTTCCGGAAGAACAAAGCAGTCACAAAATTCGCCGAACCGGTTAGGTCCGGCACGGATATATTTGATACTATAGAGCATTTGGGGTTGAGGTATGCATGGGAACCAGATGCAGATAGAATAAATGGCCGTATATGTAAAGAACATAACTGGAAGAAGCGGAGTATATTTTGGGATTTGCCTTATTGGAGCACAAATCTCATCCGGCACAACTTGGATGTTATGCATATCGAGAAAAATTTTTTGATAACATATTTAACACGGTGCTAAACATCCCGGGAAAAACAAAAGACACTGCAAAGTCAAGAGAAGAACTTAATCAGTATTGCAGAAGAGGTGATTTGAGGAGTGCCGACGGGACCTATCCTAAAGCCTGTTACACTCTTGACAGAAATTCACGAGAAGTTTTATGTAACTGGCTTAGAGGGTTAAAATTTCCAGATGGTTATGCCTCAAATATCGGTAGGTGTGTGGACATGCATAAGCTCAAGTTGTTCGGCATGAAGAGTCACGACTGCCATGTTTTCATGCAACGGTTATTACCTATAGCTTTTCGTGAGTTGCTTCCGCACATGTCTGGAAGGCATTGACGGAGCTCAGCTTATTCTTCAAGGAGTTATCTGCCGCAGTCATTACTTCTGCATCCATGGCAAGGCTTGAGGAGGAAATTCCAATTATTTTATGCAAGCTGAGCGAATATTTCCTCCCAGTTTTTTTGACTCAATGGAGCATTTACCGGTTCACTTGCCATACGAAGCGAGCATAGCTGGTCCCGTGCAGTATCGCTGGATGTATCCTTTCGAGAGGTAAATATATACATCATTAAGACATGTTGACATTTCAAATATTATTTCATTGCGAGAAAATTGGTTAATTTTTTGTTCAACTTTACATATAGGTACCTTAAGAAGTTAAAAAATAATGTGCGTAATAAGGCAAGGGTTGAAGGTTCTATATGCAATGCACACTTGGTCGAAGAAGTTTCAGCTTTTGCCTCGCATTACTTTGAGGGTCACGTCCACACGAGGAGCCAAAATCTTGGTCGTAACGATGACGTATGTGTGGACGAAGGAGAACCTAATGACGGTAGAATATCAATTTTTAAAGGTATCGGCCGTTCATTTGGGGGGCAGAAGTCAAGAAATCTTAGCGATATGGAGTATAATGCAGCACATTATTACATCCTAATGAACTGTAGAGAAGTCGATCCATATATTGAGTAAGTGTATACTTCAATGCTTAATTGGAACTTCTAATTTAAATTACAATATACCATAATATTTAATTGCTAACATAGTTTTAATCCTTTCATCCCATAAGGATGTATTGTGATAGACAACGACAGATGAATCCCGACATCAGTCAAGTTGCAATTGGGCAGAAGTTAGAAACGGAGTTTGCTTACTGGTTTTATGAATTTGTGAGTAGTATCACTCAATCAATTTCAATAATGGCTTTTATTTTTGAATTGGTTGTGAATAGCTTATTAATTTATAGGTAAACGGTCCATGGTCCACAACCGATAATATTTTCATTAAATGTCTATCGCAATGGCCATTGAAGACCGTAACAACCTCTACTGGCTATTTTGTTAATGGGTACAAATTTCAGATTGAACGATTAGCAGCTTCAAGAGGCACGCAGAACTGGGGTGTGTGTGTTAAAGGAGAAAGTGTTGGAGCAAATATGCAGGATTATTATGGAAAGTTAGTAGAGGTGGTTGAAGTTGAATATCCCGGTTGGCCTATGAAACGAACCGTATTGTTTCGTTGTGATTGGTTCGATCCGACAGTTCCTGTGGGCAAAAGGGTTCATAACGACTACAATTTGGTTGAAGTGAACCATCGACGAAGATTGCAGAAATATGACCCATTCATCCTTGCATCCCAAGCTCAGCAAGTATTTTACTGCGGATATCCAAGTTTGCGCAACGACAAGCGAGATTGGTGGGTTGTTTCTAAAATCGTCCCACGTTCAACAATCGTATTAGAGGAGAGTTCATCAAGTCAATCAGCCGAGTGCCCTGCATTTCAAGAGGATGAGATGGAAATGCATGCAATTGAGGATGACACAAGGGCTCCTGAAACATCACTTAGAGATCCAAATGGTGATGTCCAAGAAATTGCGGATGCAAATGTTCGGTTTCCTTCCGATGATAATGAAACTGAATCGCATCCGATACGGCATCGGATGTTGAACCAACATTTCACGAAACAAATGACACCGATTAAACATAGAGGTTTTTTTAAATTTAACTTTTTTTATAAGTGTTAAATTTTTACATAGTCAATCATTAATCGTAATTTAATTGCATGAATCTTTAGTATTTTCAGTATGACGGGCAGAGGTAGATCTACCGACGACATACGGAGTGAGCAGGGACGTAGCCCTGCTGCATCAGATCACATGAGCTTTGGAGATGGAGAGTTTGGATCTCCACACATCGCACAGCCTTCGATCTCTCTCGGCATCCTGCAGTATTACCATCCAGCCGATCGGCACATACCTCCGAGAGTTCTTCCACCATCGGCCGCACCGTACTTCGACTTGATGCTCATGGGCTGTAAGTATATACTAATTAAAAATATATGTTTATATTTTTAAGTCAATTACTTATAAACATGCATTTTTTTAACAGATTTATTGAGCAGCATCATGTATCCAGCCACATCAGCGCCATATTTCAGAGGCGTGCAGATCCCAGTGGCTACGATTGGCGCCACGTATCTCAGCCACGAGGGAGTTTTATTTTTCTGAGTTTCAGGTAAACTTATTAAATACAATTTATCACTGATATAAAATTTCTTAATCTTAATAAATTCTGAAACTAACTATTTATTTTAATGCAGAAAAAGTTTACGTGGGATCCTGCCAGCCATGATGCCATTAGGGCAGCATGGGAGGCTCTGACGGGACGCCGATACTCCGACATGCTTCATCGTTGGAGGTCATCGGGTCAGCGTCCTGCGCATGTGCCAGAGGGTATTTGGCACGAGTGGCAGCAGGCCTGGCAGTCCGATGGCTGGCGCAGGAGGTCCGCATCAGCCAGCACGAACCGCCGATCTGAGAAGGGCGGTCCTGGCACGGGTCTCTCCCACCATACTTCGGGCTCCATTTCGATTCAGGAGCACAGACGGCGTATGGTAAGAAAACATAAATATTTTAATTACTAATTTAGTTATTTACAAATATTTGTATTAATATCAATTTTTTTATTGTTATAGTCTGAGCAGGAGGGCGGAGATCCTGGTGAGTTTCGTCTATTCAGGGCGACACACACCAGGAGGGATGGTTCCTGGGTCGACACGCGATCACGGAGGTTGCGGTAAGAAATTAGATTTATGTAGTATCTGTTTAATTTCTAAAATTTTATTTTGAGAAATTTATTAACTCATTTATTATTGATTTCATAATTTCAAAACACGAGTCGAGGAGCTTCGCTCCCAGGCATCGCAGGTCGACTCTACTGATGGGGAGACGCCCGTCGAACTCTCAGCAGAGGAGAGTCGACGTGTGTTTTTGGAGGCTGTTGGTGCCCAGCCACGAGACCGCAGGGTCTATGGTCTGGGCACTAGAGCTTCTACATATTTTTCCCATCAGGCCTCCAGCTCGCGATATTCTGGTGATATTCCTGCCGAGCGTTTAGACGACATTCGGAGATCTATTGCGGAGGAGGTTCGGCAGGACGTTCATCAGGAGCTTCGGCAGGAGGTCGAGCACGAGTTCGAGCAGCGTATGCGAGGCCGGGATCAGGAGCTTGCAGACATGCGAGATGAGATGCGTTATTTGCAGGATATGGTTAGTCGCTTGTCGCAGGGTCTTCAGCCTCCACGTGATCGCTCAGATTCTTGATGTATTTTTTTTTCTTTTTTATGTTGTACATGAAAACTTTAAAATTTTAATATATTAATTATTTTTGGAAATTGAATGATTATTGTTTGGATTGAGTGAAAATGTTTCGATCAATATTTAAATTTAACGAAATTGTATTAACCATTTTAATTTTTAATTATTTTATTTTTTAAAAAAAATTAATTAGCGATGCATTAGCGACTGAAATTGCATTGCTAATATTTTCAAAATATTATTATTAAATATTGTGATGCAATGACCTGGCATCGCAATATTTTTAAAAAATTTAATTAGCGATACATTAGCGACTAAAATTGCATCGCTAATATATCTAAAATATTATTATTAAATATTACGACGCAATGACCTGGCATCACAATATTTTAAAAAAAATTATTAGCGATACATTAGCGACTCAAATTGCATCGCTATTATATCTAAAATATTATTATTAAATATTGCAATGCAACTAAATGCGTCGCAATATTTAATAATAATTTTAAATATTAAAAAATAGTTTTAAATTTAGCGATGCATTTTGATGCACCGCAATATTGCGACGCATTGTTGTATCGTAGAAAGTCGCTGTGACGCGATGCAATTGCGACAAATTGAGGTTGCGACGATCTTCTGAGCGACGTCGTCATTGCGTCGCTATTGCGTCGCAATAGCGACTTTAGCGACGCAATAGCGACGCATTTGGGCATCGCAATATTTTTTTTCCCTTGTAGTGCTCCCTGTCACAGCCAGGACTCCACCGCATCAAAGCACGGTTGTCATAAATTTCCTGGTGGTTCGGGTCCCACTGGCCTACAATGCTATCTTGGGAAGACCTGGCTTGAACCTATTGGATGTCGTCATATCTACTAAAAGGCTACTTGTAAAGTTTCCTACTAATGAAGGAGTTGGGGAGATAAGGGGAGAACAGAACCCATTACCGCTCTATTATCACTTGGCCCCTAGTCCGCAAGAGTTGACACCGGCCACTGTGCCTGAGCCGTTAGACCCCCAAGACTTAGGAAAAAGGGGGGAGCCGGCTGAACATCTACTAACCTTTCCATTGGGAGAGGATCCAACCAGAACCATCCAGCTTGGAGCCCTACTTCCAGAGGAAGCACGTGATCAACTCCTTGCCTTCTTACGTGCGAACTCCGACATCTTTGCGTGGTCATCCTCCGACATGCCAGGCATCCCTGAGGAGGTAATCACTCACAAACTCAATATCAAACCAGGATGTCGATCCATCCGGCAGAAGAAGAGAAACTTCACCCTAGACCGACAGCAGGCCATAGACGGGGAGATTCGCAAACTGGAAGTGATGGGCCACATTCGAGAAGTCCATTACCCCGATTGGCTAGCCAATATCGTGATTGTCTGTAAGGCTAACAGAAGCTGGAGGATGTGCATGGACTTCATTGACCTCAACAAAGCATGCCCCAAGGATAGCTTCCCGTTGCCTCGAATTGATCAGCTGGTGAACCCTATGTCCGGGCATGAAACCTTGAGCTTCATGGATGCCTTCTCAAGGTACAACCAAATCAAGATGGACTCAGCCGACGAGGAAGCTACTTCATTTATAACGGAGAAGGGAATATACTGTTATAAGGTGATGCCGTTTGGACTAAAGAACGCTGGAGCCACCTACCAGAGGCTGATAAACAAGATCTTCAAAGACCAGATCGAACGCAACATGGAGGTGTACATAGACGACATGCTAACCAAGAGCACTCATACCATTGATCATATTGCCAACCTGGCGAAGACCTTCGGCAACCTCCATTAGTATCAGATGAGACTGAACCAACACAAGTGTGCCTTCAGGGTGACAGCAAGCAAGTTCTTGGGTTTCATGGTGACGCAATGTGGGAATGAAGCAAACCCTGATAAGATCCGAGCTATTTTAGATATGAGGCCTCCAGTTAACAAGAAGGAAGTCCAACACCTGACTGGAAGGATGGCGGCCTTGAGCCATTTTTTGTCCAAGTCCGCTGAGAGATGCTTGCCTTTCTTCAAGGCACTGCGCAGAGTCAACAGATTTGAATGGACGAGGGAGTGCCAGGAGGCCTTCGAGGGACAAAGAATTTCTATCCATCCTGCCACTGCTGTCCAAGTCGAGGAATGGAGAAAAACTTCTTCTGTACCTTGCGGCTTCTCCCAAAGCTATCAACTTCGTGCTGGTTCGCATGGACGCTGATGGAACACAAAAGCCGGTGTACTACACCAGTAAGGTGCTTTACGACGTGGAGACAAGATATTCGAGAGTCAAAAAGATTATCTTCGCGCTGATCATTTTCGCCCAGCGCCTTCGGCCTTATTTTCAAGCTCATCCAATTGCAGTAGTCACAGACCAACCACTCAAGGCGATCCTCTCTCATCCCGACACCCCGGCCGACTGGCGAAGTGGGCGCTCAAGCTGGGGGAGTTCGACCTATCGTTCTACCCCAGGTCGGCCATGAAGTCTCAAGTCTTAGCGGATTTCTTGGTCGAGTGCACCTAGGCTGAGGAGCAGCCGGAAGAGTCCCACGCAAATCCCTTGGGTCTTGAAACCGAAAGGGGAGATGACTGGATCCTTCATGTGGACGGAGCATCAAATTCCCAGGGGAGCGGAGCGGGCCTCATCCAGGCTAGTCCGGATGGAGTCGTGACCGAGTTCGCCCTCTGTTTTCTCTTCCTAGCCACCAACAATCAGATGGAGTATGAAGCCCTACTGTCTGGATTAAGATTGGCCCAAGAGCTCGGGGTGAAATGCCTTAGAGTATTCACTGACTCCCAGCTGGTCATTGGCCAAGTCAGAGGGGAGTACAAGGTGCGGGATTCTACTATGTCCCGTTACTTAAGTATGGTGCAGTCACAAGCCTCTCCCTTAGCCTACTTCAGCATCAGCTACATTCCTTGGGAGGAGAACGCTAGAGCTGACGCCCTGTCCCAACTAGCCACCTCAGCCGACGGGACTTTGGAAAGAGCTTACATAGAGCATCTAGAAGCCCCAAGCATTGAGGCAATAGAAGAAGCCCTGCCAGTCGAACAGGAGCCCTCTTGGATGGACGCTTACATTTGGTACCTTACCAATGGCTCCCTCCTTAAAAACCCGACTGAGGCCAAGCTACTCAAACGGCGGGCCCTGAAGTTTCTAATGATGGATGGAAGGCTTTACCGAAAGTCGTTCTCATACCCGGTCCTCAGATGCGTCAGCCCCGCGGAAGCAGACTACATCTTGCGGGAAATCCATGAGGGTATATGCAGAAGTCACCTGGGAGGCAGAGCCCTGGCGTACAAAGCCCTCCGGCAAGGATACTACTGGCTGACAATGAGGGAGGATGCGTTCGAGCTCGTCAAGAAATGTGATAGTTGTCAACGTCATGCCAACATCCAGCGGCAGCCGACGTCCTAGCTGACCCCTCTGGCGGTACCTTGGCCCTTCGCTCAATGGGGCATGGACATCCTGGGACCATTCCCTCCAGCCTCTGATCAACGCAAATTCCTGTTGGTAGCCGTCGACCATTTCACCAAGTGGATCGAGGCCGAAGCACTTGCCAAGATACTAAGGGCAAGTTTGACAATACGGCCTTTCGAGAATTCTGCACTGAGCTGGGCATCTGTCAGCGGTTTACCTCCGTAGGGCATCCCCAGACCAACGGCGCGGCCGAGGTGACCAACCGTATTATTCTTCAAGGACATAGAGCCCGGCTAGATGACTGCAAATAACGGTGGGTGGAAGAGCTCCCCAATGTACTGTAGGCCTACCATACAACGCCGCAGGCTCCCACAGGGGAGACTCCCTTCAGCCTAGTCTTCGGATATGAAGCCGTTATCCCTGTGGAGATAGGTGCCCCGAGCCTCCGGATGGAGATGTACAATAAAGAGGACAACCCAAATCAATTGCGGACCAACCTTGACCTAGTGGAAGAACTATGAGACCGAGCGAGACTTCGGATGGCAGCTTACCGATAGCGAATGGCAAAGTATTACAATGATCGCATCCACCCCAAGGCATTCTTGCCAGGAGACCTAGTCCTCCGACGAACTGAAGTTTTAAAGCCGGCGAACGGAGGAAAGCTAGCATCGAAATGGGAAGGACCCTATCGAGTCGCTGAGGCACTCCCCCACAGAGCGTACAAAATTGAGGGGCTAAACAGGAAGCCTCACCCCCGCACTTGGAACGCAGACAACCCGGTACTATCAATAGTTTATATGTCCTTAATTTGAGCATGTTTGCCAGAGTAATAGACTCTGCGTCGGCACTAAAGCCTGACTCTGCGTTGACACCGAAGCCCGACTTCGCATCAGCACCGAAGCTTGACTCCGCATCGGCACCGAAGCCCGACTATGCGTCGGCACCCAAAGCCCAACTCCACGTCGGTACGAAAGCCCGACTCCGCATCGACACCTGAAGCCCGACTCCACGTCGGCACCCAAGCTCGACTCTGCATCGGCACCTGAAGCCTGACCCTACGTCGGCACCCGAAGCCCGACTCCACGTCGGCACCCAAAGCCTGGCTCTGCATCGGTACCTAAGCCCGGCTCCGCATCGGCGCTGAAGCCCGACTCTACGTCGGCACCGAAGCCCGGCTCCATGTCGGCACCCGAAGCCCAGCTCCAGGTCAGCATCCGAAGCTCGGCTCTGCGCCAGCACCCAAAGCCCGGCTCTGCGCCGGCACCCAAAGCTTGACTCCACGTCGGCACCTAAGCCCGGCTCCGCGCCGGCACCCAAAGCCCGGCTCCATGCCGGCACTTGAAGCTCGGCTTCGCGTCGGCACCCGAAGCCCGACTCCGCATCGGTACCCAAAGCCCGACTCCGCATCGGCACCGAAGCCCGACTCCATGTCGGCACCCGAAGCCCGACTCCGCATTAGTACTTAAGCCCGACTTCGTGTCGACGCAAAACCGGTCTTGGCCTCGGCCTCAGCCCTTGGCCTCGGCCCCCCAGCCTTTGCTTCGCGTTGGCACGTGAGTCCAACCCCGCGTCGACGTCCAGCCTGACTGTGCAATTTACTCGGTTTCATGTCGGCATTCAAATCTGACTCCGTACTAGCTCTCAAACCAAGCTACAGGTACTCCGTAGCTAGATATCTACTCCTAAATCGACTTCATCTGCACTTCACTCCCCGGGCCCTCTCGGCCTTGGCAGCATCCTAGGGCAAAGGTTGGGTCTTCATATTAAATAGTCAAGAATCTAAACTTCTAATAATGCTTGCCTACGATCTCGGCCTTCACTATTCCTTAAAATTGACCTGCACTGGCCTACACGCGTTACCTTGTAAACTAAACTCGCTGGCTACGGGCAAATTAAGTGAAGACCGAATCAGAAAATTCATTAATGGCAAAGAGTTTACAAAATTGCTGACCCGAGTCGAACTTTGTACAAAAAAGAAAAAAGAACGCAGTACTGTTCATGGCTCAACTGACGGACCACGGACGGGAGAGGTGTTTTCCGGTGATGTGTCCTCTGAATCCTCGTCTGGGTCCAGGCTACCCAGATCTTCAAGACTACGGACCTTCATCGCCCTGTCCTTGCAGTCCTGGAAGCCCGCATTGTAGGCGAAGGCAGTGGCTTCAGCTAGCTCTTCCCTATAACTGGCAGACTAGCGAAAGTCTTCAACTGCCTCAGTAGCCTTAGCCTCCACCGCTGCCATCACAGCCTTCATTTCAGTAACTTCAGCCTCTGCCGCTACCACCACTGCCTTCATCTCAATAACTAGTGCATCGGAGCTCTGGGCTATTTCTTCGGCGTTTTTCGCCCGCTCCTCGGCTGCATCTCTTAAGGTGTTGGTGATTTCCAGGCTGCTTCGGCATATAAGCAGCTCTGTCTCCATATGCTTACTACCCTCTTCGGCCGCCCGTGCCGCATCCAAAGCTCTCTCGGCCTTCTCGGTCTGAGTCTGACCCTCTGCCATGGCCACGTCTCGAGCCATCTCAGCCCTCTCTACTCGGGCTCAGCCCTCGGCTCTGGCCATTTCAAGAGCCTCTTCGGCCCTTTTCACCCGGGCCTCCTCTGCGGCCCTCTCGGAGAGGACGGCTTCTAGAACCTTCTCTGCCTCCTTCGCTCTGGCGTTGGCGCATTGGCTCTCTCTCTCTGATCGACCAAGTGCGGCCTTGCCCTGGGAAAGGGCGCTTTTCAAGGCGGCCAGGGAATTCACCGCCTGTGTGAAGGGCACAATTAAAAACTCACCGTGGTTAAGCTAAATTAAAAAGGCTCGCACACTTACCCTAAGATGGGCCACAAAGGCCTCTTGAAAAAAAGACGAAGTTCTCTACTCCTAGAGGATTCCTTGGAGCTCGAGTAGGCATACTGGCACCATTGTCTGCTCTGCCCAGCGCCCCTCATGCTTGAGGAGGGCCTTGAAGGATAGGGCGGCTTCATCCTCAATGGCAGGCTCCGAAGCCAGTGGTATGTCAGGGATTGACGAGGTCCCCGCCCCTTCTGCAGCCCTAGGGGGTTCCTCATCCGCCACCTCTGTTTGAAGGGGTTCTGCTACCCCCTCTGCTTCAACAGCCTCAGGAACAGGATTTCAAAGGGGTTCTGCTACCCCTTCTGCTTCGACGGCCTCGGGAACGGGGTCGGGGGTCGTAGAGACGGCCCCCGTGTCTGGCAAGATTGATGGTGATGGCGGCATGTCTGCCCTTGGTTCCTCCAGTGGTGTATCAGTCGTAAGGTCAACATCCGCTTCCCTCTCCATCAGAGGCCGGTGGGAAAGTGGTGTTAGAGATCGAGATCGCATGGGTGATGGTGATCGGGGCCTTTTCCTCTGCTCGTCGGCCCCTCCAGTTTTCTCTTTGGCCTTTTCAACTCTGGCCATTTTCCTAGCTGCTTTGGCTATAGCTTTCTTCTCAGAAGGGGCCCCACTCGCCCCAGCTCTCCTCGCGTCGGCCGCTACCTTCCTTACCTCCTCAAACGAAGGCAACATACCTACACAATGACCGGACGTCAAAAAAAAAAGGGGGGGGAGGGGGGGGGGGAAGGAAAGATGAAAAAAAAAAAAGGAAGATGTGAGTGAATTACTCACCACTGTATGGAATAAGGCCGGCAAGTTGGAGGTTTTCTTCGATTAAAAGCTAGTTGCACTGAGGGATGTCGACAGTCAGAAGCTGTCCAAATGCCATTCGATCCCTCGGAAGTATAGAAGAATCCCTATTTGCATCGGTGTTGGGTGTTCCCCAGATTCCACTCACCCCCTCAACATTGGCAAAGAAGAACCTATCCTTCCACCTCTTGATGGATGTGGAAAGATATAGTTTAAGAATCCTAGTGGGTCTAGAGGCGAAGGACCACCACCCCGCTTGCTTGCGGAGGTGTAGAAGCTACGGAACAAGGAGATCCTAGCCTCTATACCCTGAAAGTGACAAAGTATTAGAAAGCCGATGATAGTCCGGATGGAATTTGGGACTAACTGTGCGGGTGCCAAGGAGTACCTGTCTAAGAGGTTGAGGATGAAAGGATCAATGGGTAGCCGAAGCCCCGCCTTAAAGAAAGCTCCGTATAAGGCAACCCTCCCGGGACGTGAAGAAGTTACCCTATCATCAGGAGCGGGATAGGACAGACGCATGTTGGGAGGGAAACTATACTTGGCACTAAGGTTCACAATGTCTTGGGCCGTCATGGTGGAGGTAGTCCATTCAGGGGACTCCTTGGCAGCAAAGGACGGGCCAGCGATGGTCGGATGGCGCCGGGTTGGGGTCCGTCCGGCGGCCAAATGAATCCCAGCCGCGGGTCGTCCGGTCGCTCGCCGCCGTTCCTAAGGAACGTGGTCGGAGGATGAAGAAGACCAGCTAGGCATGGGGGAAGGGGAAGGTGGTGAAGGAACGGGGGTGTGACCCCCAAAATCGAAAAGAGAGCAAGAAGGTGAAGAAGCTATGAGGACTAACCTGAAGAACTTGAGCCGAGATTGAAGAAGAGAGAGCTCGAGAGGGAAATGGAAATGGGAGATGAACAGGCGCTTGCAGAATCAAGGTGAGAGGTTATAACGTAAGAAAAGGTGAAAAGCAGAGGATAGGAATGATTTTTCCCTTTTATACCCCCGTTTTAAATCATCCCGCCGGACTCCGATTTGGCCATGTGTCCGCTTTCCATTGGAGACCGCTTTGGCAACCACTCAATGTGTGAAACATGAAAAACACCACCAATAAAGAGGCAGCGGTGACCTTACTGCAATGATAACGCCAACCTTTTCACAACTCCTCGCCCGAGAAAAATCCTGCCCAATCCCAACAGCCTGAACGGGCAAAGTAATGGTACGGAGATCAGCCACCTGATGGATACTGACACCCCTTTTGCTGGCAACTATACGCCCACCCATCTCAGGGGTGGGGGGGCATCTGATGTGGCTAATCACTTCCCTTGGACGGTACCATAACACCTTGTGCAATTCCCGGAACCAGATGAGTTGATAGCTCATTTCCAGCATCGGCCCCTGTTGGCTTCGCCTTGGCCCCCAGCCTTGGCCTCAGGTTCGCCTTGGCTCCCCGCCTCAGCCCCTGGCTTTGGCCTCGGCCTCATTCTTGGTTTCGGCCTCGGCCCCTGGCTTTGGCCTCGCCCTCGCCTCGGCATCGGCCCCCAGCCTTGGCCTCGGGCTCGCCTCGGCCCCTGTCTTCGGCCTCGACCTCGGTCCCTGACCTCGGCCCTCAGCTTTGGCCTCGGTACTTTACATTACACGTTCTCCTAGTATCGCAGAGCCAATCTCGGATACCAGACTCAGGGATTTGAGGCACCAACTGCCACACATCTCGCTCATATGTTTTATCAAAATCACGGGCGGTTACCAACATACTACGCAGTTATCGATATCTATGGTGCATGCTTAACAACTACGCACCCGCCAGCCACTTATGAAGCCAATCCTAACAAAAAATGTGATTCGACAGCTACTCCACAAAGGGTAAGAGGGACTATCGAACAGGTATATATGCATCCTGACTCACAACAAGGAAGGACTCAATCTCTACTCTCTCATTCAGATCCCTATTCTCCAAATCGCTGACTTAAGCGTCGGAGGGTCCCCGCCGGAACCACCGGTCTGGGACTTTTCTTTCAGGTTTCTGGCTGAAGGAGGCGGTCCCTGTCACTCCACTGGAGGCCTACGAAGTATTTTGTCACCTGACACTCCTCAAAAGCGATTTGGCAGCAACAGCTTTATTTTAACTCACCAGATTTCTAAGTAAATAAGTTATACTCATGTGTTCATTTTCGGAAAGTCAAGATAGTAAATCATATCATATAGCCAAAGAATGGTGCTATTCCTTACAAGCAATGGTCATATAAAGTTATCAAGAGTATTCACCTCTTATATTTTAATTCAGCAGTCCTCCACATCAACTGGTCTAACTTTGTCCTCCATGATTACTGGAATTCTGTGTATAAATTAAAAAAAAAAAAAGAATGTTGTTAAGATGAAGAAACTTCTTAAAAGTTAAAATATTGAAACTACATCTCATAGTATATCCGAAATACTGTACGCCAACTAACTACAATTTATTGTTACTGCTTGGAAATCTGCATCTTCACTACTGTTCTTGGCATACATCAAAACACTTTCTTGAGCACAAAGCTTATTAGAAAAATAAAAGGAAAATCAACACGACATTCATAAGTTGGGGTGCACAAGCAAAGACTAGCATCAGACAAATGAGCTGAATACTCTCTAAACCAACACTTCAAACACTAAGAAAATAGATATAGTTGCATAGATATGAATTATATGTTGGACCTCTTGGATATATTTAGGACATAAGAATGCGAAATCCAAAATTGTTATAGTAAACCCATAAATATAATTGGCATGTCTTGCACCTCTGCTCTTCTTTGCACTACTGAGATGTTAATACAAGACATTTTTCCAATACTGCTAAACAAGGGGAAAGGCAGAATTCATCTGCTGTCACAAGGTTGCCACTATTCAGTACTAATAAGACACCTTTCTTATTATTTAGAGGCAAAGCTCTATATTCTGTTTGGATTAAATAAGATATCTTACACTATAAAAGGTGTAGATTACAACACCATGATGTCAGTGTCCAGTTTTTATTTATTGAAGCCATATTTTGTTGTTTGAGGCCACTAAATGTTATTCTTGCATTGGAAAATGGTCGTTTGAATTTGATACGGATATGTGCATATGTGATACTACTAGAAGTTACATGATTACATTGACTGTTGCCAGGCTGACTCTTTAAATTGCTGCAACTTCAGGAGCCCTGTTTTGCAAGGGATTATAAATACATGAGACTTTGGAAAGTTTATTGTAAGCATATGCTGTGTACTCTTTCAGGTTTCCTTATAGGAATTCAATGCAATCACACATAGAAATTCTGGAAAGAAATCCTAAGCACAGATACTGGTATGTTTGAGGCAATAGCTTGAAACAAAGATACAGAAAAGTTAATGGAAGAAGTAAG
Source organism: Calamus simplicifolius (assembly GCA_900491605.1). Taxonomy (NCBI): domain Eukaryota; kingdom Viridiplantae; phylum Streptophyta; class Magnoliopsida; order Arecales; family Arecaceae; genus Calamus; species Calamus simplicifolius. The sequence continues at coordinate 73,586 of UESW01003897.1, forward strand.
AAATTGTGTTACCAACTCTTGGCCTTAAGTTCCAACACCTGACACTTCATTGGTATGAAATTGAGACATGCACCTGCATCCACACCCACAACTGACATACATACAAGTCCATGCAACAAACATCAAAGACTGACAAGAAGGTGCATTCCTATGGGCACTATTCCCAAGAATGGTTCTATTTTGATGAGCCTTCTCTGGGGATACTATATGAAATCTTGTCTAGAGGCATGCTTCTTTTCTTGAAAAGGTGGCTCATCTTACAAGGAGGGAAAGGTATCATAGAAGTTGGACAAATGTAACTGGAGAATGAGGGGAATATGACAAGAATCAACTTGGATTCAAGGATTCAAATGGCATATCCTCTCTGCTGTTGCCACCAATGAAGCTTTCCATTCACAAGTCAAAACTTTAGAAAATAATTTTATTTTTTAAAAAAAATTATATGCATAAAAAAATTAAAATAAAGAAAATAAGAATCAAGCCTGGATCGAGCATGATAGACACTGCCCTAAGGACTAGTTTTTGCCCCTTCGTACAGGTTGTTGGCGATCTATCCTCAAGGAACAATGACCGGCTCAATCCGAACCTCTACCATGAGCACGATCGCGTAGAGGTGCAACCCAACGACTCCTTCAGATGCCCAAGAAAAAGATCAATAATAATAATAATTAGGAATAATAAAATAAGATGAAAGAACTCATAGGGCTACTAAAAAAATCCATCATTCCTTGAATTTTGAGTCCCTATATATATAACCAAAATATTTTGGCCGTTGATGGCATAACGAGCGTTTGCGGAATGCTCGTGCGAGCGTTAGTGGAACGCTCCTTGGCAAGCATAACATGAGCAACCCACACGAGCTTTTGCTCTCATGGGTTCCTCTTTTTTAATAATCCCCATAAAAGTTTTAAATTAAAAAAAATAAAATCAATATAACATAAATTTTAGGGCATCTTATTCTGCGCAATAGTGAGGTATCCTATGGACTTGAACCCCACTTAGTGTCGATTGTATACATCTAAAGGAACCATAGTGGATTAAACCTTGAACTAGGTCCTTGACTCAGACTTTTACTAATCATAAATACAGTATGGATCAATTGGGTTTATGCGATCAGCGCATATTAAAGGCCTTGCGCTTAGTACCTTGATTTTTTATGAGAATTCCTCAAGGTTAGCCCAAACCTTTAGTCATGGCCTAATATGACGATTCTCATATAGGTCAATCCACCAAGGGTATTTGTGACTAATACCCTGCAGATAACCTACCTCATCCATTAAGAGTATAACTCAACCTTACATAGATTTACTTTGTTACTTTATAAGAGCACTCATCATAGGGATAGGATTAGAAATTTTTTTAAAAATTATGCTCTAACACGATCACTCAATTAGTTTCATTTCTACCATATTGAACCTCTTTTATGGGATCTTCAATCACAGAGGTTGGATACCACTGCTATGACCAAATAATGGGCTTAAGCCCCATCCCCCTCGATGAATATAGAACTCCACTCCTAGATAATTCCTTGGTTAATTGATCTACCAAATTCTTCTCAGATCCAAGGAGATAACATTATTTTGGATTAAACCTCAAATAAGAGAATTAAATAAAGATACATTTTAAACAGTAATGTGCTTGCTTCTGAAATGACCATCATAGCCATAAAGAACAAACCTTATTCAAACTATTAAGGAATGATAATTGCACAAAATATAATAAATAATCATCATCGATGTAATATTCAAAAGAATCATCATATGGGAAAAAGTAAGCTTTTCTACAATGCATTTATGAGACTCAGATCATGCAATAATGCCTTGTCCCAACTACATGGGTTTGGCAATTGCATCAACAAATATTGAGTAAATCAAAATTTATGTTATATGATAAAATATAACCATATGCAGAATTAAGTTAATTTTCAAAGCAAATGATGTGCCATATCCAATCACCAGCATTCTTACACAAAAATTGACAAAGCACATAATTGCCAACAAATCTCATTTATAAGAAAAGTTGGATTAGGAAACATAGTTTCAGATAAAGAATAATTACTTGATTACCCAAAATAGAGCATTTACATGTATAAGATTAATAATAAGCCTGATCACAGCACCCAAATTCATCCAAGTTTCTCAATGTTTTAATTCAGCAAGTCCGAACAATTAGCTAATACAGTTCCATTGTTGTCACTAGGAAATGATCTTCCCATGATGCAAAAGGTAGATCAACTTCACATTCTTGTTAGTGGGCCACATAGTGATTGTTAGTGGCACCGCATCTCTGCGGCAAAGGCCCAGGGACTTTCCAAGGTCAACAGGACCCAGTTGCTTCATCCTGAGGCTGAGGTATCTGGCTTTTATGCATCAGCAATAGAAGCTCAAATTTTGTAGGTAGTGGAAATTAATATAAGAAACATGGTCAATATGATAAGATGCAGCATCTTATTTATACAACCAACATAAACAACCTATAAAAGAACTTTATTTTCTAATATCTTTCAACTTTCTAAGTTTGCCTAAAAGATTATGAGGCACACTGAAAGAAATTGTAATGTCATATATTTTAAAAAACTAAGGCATGCCTCAAAGATCATGGATTTTTAACTTGCAAATGAAGATAATGGTTCACAATATGGCTCTCATAATTTCTATAATGAAAATATATTGTCCAGATGTTCTATATTACTTCAACTATTAATTATGTAACGATTGCTCAAACTTAAATAAACAATGGTGAAAAAAGGCTCTAAACTCACCTTCACTTATCAAAGGGTTACGTGTAATTGATTCTTTGTTTGGCAAATATAAAAGTATATGACCAGGAAGCGATAAATGTTTACTAAAAGTTCTTGCAAGTTTTCTCAGACTCCCCATCACATTGGAAAACCATAGTGACATGATAAAACAAGGGATATGGGCAAAATGAGTTGATCATTCCTATGGGAAAACTCTAGCATCATTTAACCTCTTCCAAAATCCAATAACAGAGGAAGCAATCTTCAAGAAGTAATTAAAAAAAAAAACTTCACAATTGTCTTAAAGGTCTACACATATCATTCTTCAAAAATAAAACTAATGCATGATGGGCTCTATTTTCCAAATGTTCCACATTATAACTCTTGAACCGTCCAAGAAAAACTCTTGAACCATCCATGAAAGAATTCTCATTCCAATATAGTCAAACGGCATCAAACAAAAGTTAAATTTAATTGGTGCGCTATTATATAATTGTTATTTAATTGATATTTCTTGGACAATGCTTCTCATTGAGATGTATATTATCTAAATATCTTCCTCACAAACAGGCAAATTATTTCATTGAGAATTGCAATTGTTAGAAACCAATTTTGCTTCACAAGCTATTCAATCTAAGAATCAAGGCCATATTACTTGATATATTGAAACATAATAATGAAAATTGATAAATTAAATTATTTTCTAAATAAATTTACTTACAACGAAAGTCTTACCAATTTCTAGCAAGAAAAAAACTAGTCTAAAAGGCTCTGTCGGCATGTGCAGTAAACCAGATCCATGCTACTAACATCCAAAAATAGTGTAGAGTAGTATGTGCAGTAAAAATCCATGGTCCCACTAATCCCACGATCATATATACCACACAGGAAATATGATTAAAAGCATTTAAAATACAAAGCAGAAAATTCATTCATGAATCATGGTAAGTCCATACATGAGAAAAATGAAAGCATCGGGTCATCTAAAATGAGATCAAAGGTTCAGATAGAACCATAAAAATAAAGTGGAACAAAAAAAGGTCAGTATACATTGGTTTGATCCTTGAAAGGCAGCAAATTAAATGCAATCTAGAAACAGGATGATGAGAACCTGTGTCAACAATAAATTAGGAAAGTCGCATCCTCTTTGTTGGTATTCACAGAGCTCAGTATAAGTTGTTGAAAAATGCAGAACTAGTCCTTAGCTGTTAGAAAAAAATAATTTTATTTTTTAAAAATTTAAATTCATAAAAAAATTAAAATAAAAAAATAGAATCAAGCCTGGACCGAGGCATGTTAGACACTATCCTAAGGACTAATTTTTGTCCCTTCGTACAGTTATTGGTGATTTGTCCCAAGGTACAATGACCCAGCTCGATCCGAACCTCCTACCACGAGCATGATCGCATGAGATGCAACCCAACGACCCCTTCAAATGCCCAAAAAAAAAGATCGATACTAATAAAAATTAGGAATAATAAAATAAGATGAGAGAACTCGTAGTGCTACTCAAAAAATCCATAATTCCTTGAATCTTTGAGTCCCTATATATATATAACCAAAATATTTTGATCGTTGATGGCCTGACGAGCATTCACGGAATGCTCGCCTGCGAGCGTTTGCTGAGTGCTCGCCTCGTGAGCGTTCACTGGATGCTCGCTTGGCGAGTGTAATGCCAGAAACCCACACGAGCTTTTGCTCACGTGGGTCCCTCTTTTTTTTAATTTAAGCTTTTTTTTCCAACAAAAACTTCCTAGAATTGGTTCGGGTGTTCCACAATATTATAAGTTAGCCAATTAACCTTCCAATTTAGGTTGATTTTTCTCCTATATATGTTTTGACAAATACTAGGAATAAATGGATAGAATCAATTATGAATTTATTGCTTGGTAAACATCCATCAAAAACATATATTTTGAGATCCTAGATTAAACTGCTTTTGGTGATTCAAATCCCTATAATTGTCTATCTATCATCACTAACTAAACATACCATGGTTATTCTATTCCCACCATTTTTAAAATAAAACCTCTTCCATATCTATCTTCTATTATCATTGAATAAAAGTTATGTTAATGAAAACTTTTATTCATATTTTAGTTATAGTACAACCTCCTTTTGTGTTTGTCTTTGCCTATAGTTTTATGCAAGGTATGCCAAACTGCACCAAACCATTCGATACTACACATATCAAATCACACCAGTTTCGAACCAATTTAATTTATCATTTTGAAATGGTACGGACCGGTACTACTCATAAACCATCCTACATAATCCAGAATCATCTTAAACTAACTTTATATTGACCTTATACCATGCCAAACCATCTCGTACCTTGCTGAACCACCCAGTTTAGCTTGGTATGAGGCAGTTTATATATTAGAACCTTCTAATTCACCTAACCGGTGCAATGTCGATTTGGTACGAAATGACCAATATACCGTTGGTTCAGTATGAGAAAGATGAACTATTCAGTTTAGCTTGATATGGAGCAGTTTATAGGTTAGAACTTTTTAGTTCATCTATTGATACACTGTTGATTTGGTATGAGATGACTAGTATGCCATCGATACGATACAGTACACCTCGTATAGAACCGAACCAATCTAGTACTGACATGGTACCAATTCTTGGTACAACAAACCTTGGTTTTATGTTAGAATTTTATAATTTTTGTTGAGTGTCTATCAAAAGCAAATTAACAACATTTGAAAGATTTTTAACTTTTGACCAAAACCAATCCAAATTTACTCTTGTCCTGCAATTTTGCTATCTTCAACTAAAATGACCAGGAGTTTCGATCCATTTTAGTGGTGTCAAAAATGACTAAAACTTACTTAACACAAAACTTAAAATAAAATCTTACATAATAAGTATCAATCTAATGTCATTTATTTATTTCTTTAAATATATGTATCTAATTAAAATTATTTTTAAGCCATATCTTTATTTCTTTGAGTTGAAAAAGGAACTTAGTTTTAGGACATAAAACCTAAGTCTTGGGATATATTTTTGAAATATGAAATTCTAGGGCTTTTCCTTTTTGACTTAGAAACATTTATTTCTAAGTCATGTCTTTGCTTATAGTTTTATGCAAGGTATGCCAAACTATACTGAACCATCTAGTACAGGGCATACCAAACCATACCAATTCAAAACTAGTATAATTCATCATTTTGAAATGGTACAGGAATGGTACTGCCCCAAACCATCCTACATAACCTAGAACCATTTTAGACCAACCTTATATTGACCTCATACCATGCCAAACTGTCTCGTACCATGTTGAACCACCCAGTTTAGCTTGGTATGGAGCAATTTATATGTTAGAACCTTCCAATTCACCTAACCATTATACCATCAATTTGGTACAAGATGACCAGTATACTATCGGTTTAGTATGAGCAAGGTAAACCATCCAGTTTTGCTCGACATGAGGCAGTTTATATGTTAGAACCTTTTGGTTCCCCTAATCGGTACCCTATCAATCTAGTGCAAGATGATCAGCATAGTACCAGTTTGGTGCGGTACACCTTGCTCCAAATCGAACAGTTTATCAAAAAGGTACCAGCTTTTGGTACAACAAACCTTGGTTTTATGTTAGAAATTTATAATTTTTGTTGAATGGGTATCAAAAGCAAATTAACAATATTTGAAATATTTTTAACATTTGTTCAAAACCAATCCAAATTTACTCTATTTCCAACAATTTTGCTATCTTCAACTAAAATGACCATGAGTTTTGATCCATTTTAGTTGGTACGGGATGACTAATATACTGTCGGTTTATTATGGGTGAGGTAAACCACCCATTTTAGCTTGGTATGAGGTAGTTTGTAGGTTAGAATATTCCAATTTACCTAATCGATACACTATCAATCAGTGTGGGATGATTAGTATGTCGTTGGTTCAGTAACGTACACCTCATAAGAAACCGAACTAGTCTAGTATTAAAATGGTACTAGTTCTTGGTACAACAAACATTGGTTTTATGTTAGAATTTTGCAATTTTTGTTGAATGGGTATCAAAAGCAAATTAACAACATTTGAAAGATTTTTAACTTTTGGCCAAAACCATTACAAATTTACTCTATTTCCAACAATTTTGCTATCTTCAACTAGAATGACCAAGAGTTTCGATCCATTTTAGTAGTGTCAAAAATGACTAAAACTTACTTAACACAACTTAAAATAAAATCTTACATAATAAGTATCAATCTAATGCTTATTTATTTCTTTGAGCTAAAAAAGGACTTAGTTATAGGACATAAAACCTAAGTCTTGGGATATATTTCTAAAATATGAAATTTTGGGGCTTTTCCTTTTTGACTTAGAAACATTTTTTTTCAAGAATCTTGTGAAAGGGTAACTTCTTTCGATGTTCAGAATATATTTGTTGCAAGAAGTGAAGAGAAGATGACTTACCAAGACTTAGAGAAGAGGAATTGCATGATTTAAACTTGGATTGAGCTCAAACCTTAGAAAGTCTAAAATTTTCGAACGTTGAAAATGTCATTAAACATAAACCATTGTTGGCACTCTAAAATGATGTGATCCATGAATTTTTGAACTTTTTTTTTTGTGAAATCATACAACTATCTTGGCTTAAACAGCCAAGCCAAGGTTTGTTGCACCAATACATATTACCCATATTGGGTATATTATGTTGCCTTGGCATCAAACCAAGACTTAATAAGAAGGCTTACAAAGTCTCGATATACCAAACTAACCAATGCACTAGGCAAAATGACACTGCACCAGTGTAGTGTTGGCACATTGCAACTGCAAATCTTAGCAAGAACTAGCACCAACAGGTACCCAAGAACTCATACAGTCTAAAGTGGCATCTACAATGTTTTCTTGAGATTTTTATTTGTTACTTACCTTTTATTTCTTATATTTGTATTGTTTTTTATCAAAACAACCATAACAAGTAAAAGAATTAAAATTACTAAAATCAAAATTTTTGAGGCCCAATTAAGAGGGGCTATGTATCATGGAACAATAGGAAGGAAGGCTATGTGTGCTTTTTCTTAACAAGTGGACATGACAATTATTATAAGACTACCTTGAAATTGAAAGACCCAAAATCTCAGGAATCTACTACAAGAGGCTATTAGATAGAACCTAGCTGCATTTATTTCACTCTTTTGCAAAGGCTTCCAACATTGTGAAAAGAGCTTGCTCTATAAATGCAATTCTTCTTCAAAATTGACGATAAAATAGGATTTTTGAAGTGGGTTACTTTGGAACTTGAGCAAAAGTACCTCCTCCCAAACTTCTTTTATGTTTGTGATGAGGATATTCTTGCCTTAAAGACCTTTGAGAAGGGTACATTTCTATTGCCACCAATGATTATGAAGGGTGCATTGATAGCAATCTAGTAGCATAATTTACCTATTTATCGACCATCATCCATGAATTCGGTCTATCCTAGTTTCAACAAGGCATTGGAATTTTTGTTGAGTACTTTGTGAAATCTTACTACTACTTCCTCAGCACTTTGAGAATTAAGGAGGGCTACCATCAAAGCCCCTTGCTAACCTAAATACAGACATAAGCAAAGTTATTCTTATGACCAATAATCAAAAGTAAGATACTAAGATAATTCTAGAAGAAAAACTCAACAAGATCATTCCCCAAAAATGCCCCCATCTCTTTTTTCAGTGTCCCTACCTCAACGAGATTCGGAACTCCTTCAAGCGCCTATTGCAAATCCAGTGCTAGCAAAGCTCCCACTTCTTACAGACATTTGGAGAAGAAAGTGATAAAAGAAATTCATAAGAGGGGCATTTCTTGGCTATCACTCTCCTTTGATGCATTTACTCTTTAGTTTCAATGCACAAAAACCTTGAAATCAAATCTACCCTGGCTAGACAATTTGAAAAGATCTTAAATTATTCTACCAAAGTAATAATTTCATGATATATGGTGGCAAACTGTTTTTAGTTATTTTAGCACTACCAAGTATGAGAAAAAAGTTGTAGATCCAAAGGACGATGCCCATATAAAGAATACAAGTAATTGATTTTTGGGCATCATATTTATAGGATACAAACAGCACAAAGCACTTTGGTTGTAATGATATTGAAGCGATCAGACACTGAGCATGTCAATGCACTAGAAAGCATGGATATTGCAAACTGCACATCAAATTCTTGTCAGGACATATCATATACTTGTCGAAGAAGGCTAGAATATATGAGTTGGATGCTTGTTCTAACATATCCTTTAAAATTAAAAAGGGGCTTCAAATACTTTCCAATATGCCCAAGATATGTATCATATCTAGGGATGAGGAGCCTTTAATCATTGTTCACCCTTTTATGATGGATAGTGATCATTCATGTTTGTTGATCACAATCTATACTTAATCTAGCAACATCGATACGACAGACTAAAATCAATCAGGAGTAGGATGGGACAGTTAGGCAACACCATCCTAAGAGAATTAAAACCTTAGTATCAATATATTCATATCATGATGTTGCCACATTTTCTATTAGTGTTCATGCTTCGTAGTTGATGCATAAAGAAGTTTAGGGCACCTATCTCAACTCTTCAACACGAACGTGCACAATGACCCTATAAAGGCTTTCGAATAATCAATACTATACTTGTATGCCTTTTAGCATGGTTGTCAAATTTAGCTAACCAATTATACAAACAATAAAAACAATAAAGCCTTACTTCCAAACTAGTTGAGACTAGCGATGTGAATCATTTTATTTTCATCTATTAGATTCATATTCATAGGATGTGATTATAGTTTTATGCTGGCCATCACCCACCGCAACCCTTCTGCTTTATTCAACTTGAGACCGACTAGGTGCAAAACTCATGTTTTTGTACATAGGCAGTGTTTGCCGACCAATTACACATTTCATAATTCAGAAATTGGATATAAGCAAACACTCATATTTCGAAAGATACCCTTTCACGGAGTATAGGAATATCCATGAGTGAGGCTTCTCAAGGACAACCAGATTCAAGGGTTAGATGATGTGAAGCATTCACAGCATGAGGAGTCTTCATACGCCTGTGCAGCATCACTTATCTACAATGCCTATGCTCTAACATTGATGTGCACAACCATCCTTGCTACCCCACAAGTGGTTCATGAGGACAACATGAGGAGTCTTCATACACCTATTCAACGTCACTTATCCACGGTGCTTGTGTGCTAACATTGATGTGCACAACCATTCTTGCTAGCCCACAAGTGGTTCATGAGGACCCTGACCAATCACACTTGGGACAAAGATGCATAAGGACTTTGTGCACCGCGCATGGTGCAGGACACGCGCACCATGCATGGTGATTAGCTGCATGCGTGTGGCTGCATGTATCCAAGGATATTTTTGTCCTTTTTTGCACCGTACGCATCTCCACATGTGTGCGCGACCAATCATCACAAGCAGTGCAGAAGGACTTTTCCATTGCATAATCTTGCATGAGCTGACGGGAGCATACGCCCATGGACTTTCTATAAGGTGTTCGAACTCAAGATAGAAATAAATATCATTAGGAGTCAATTTGTTGCATACCATTATTTTCATTTAAGCATAGTTGTCAAACCTGGCCGGACATCGACCCGACCAAAGGTTGGGGTCATCGGGTCACTGGTTCAACCGTCGAGTTATCGATTGAACCATCAGTTCAATTATTTTAATATAAAATATATTTATATTAATAAAAATTAATTTTTAATAAAAAATTAAGGTCAACATGATAATAAACTTTAACATCTAATGCCATAAAAAATTGATTCCGGCTGGGTTGATCGGTTCATGGATGAATCGAATGGGTTGACCAAGTTATTTTGGGTCTCTTACACTTCTAGTTTTATGTTAGAATCGGACCGACTTGGCCTTCGGATCCCAGTTCAACCGGTCCAACCGGTCGGTTTAGTCAAGTTCTGACAATTATGCATTTAAGTATTAAATTAGTCATGTAAATTTTAATTTTGAGTTTTAAATGGGAGTATGTAGCAATTAAAATCAACACGTATTTTAAATATAAAATTTAGAAGGAAATTTGTTTTATTAGTTCATTCTGAGACAACATATCACCAAAGTATATAGGAATATCCTGAGTCTTGTTGGGACCAAAAAGTATTACATAAAGAAAATGGGGAAATACAAAATCAAAAGCCATACAAAGCAATTTAAGGTTCTCTATTGGAACACTTTTGGATGAGTCAGAAGAACTTTCCAAGACTATAAAGACTTCTATGAGATAAATAGATGTTTGACAAAATTTTAAATAAGCTCTCTACGAGAAGTTCTCCTATTTAAAAGCTAAAATAAGGTCTATTTGGCAAAAGCTCTAATAGAGGTTCTGCCTAGAACCGCTTCTCCAAGCCCATCAAAAAGTTGTTTTTGTTAGACTTGAAGGTTAAGGGTTCAAAAGAAGAAAACAATCGCATTTAATAATAGAACATAATAACATGACAATATGACACTAATATAATATAATATAACATAACAACTATAATTATACTTGAATTTTATTATGTTATTATATCATATCGTATTACATTTCACCAAAATATTGCTATTATCATATTATTATAATATATTGCAATATAATTATCAATAATTTATATAAAAATTTATTAATACTATAATATAATTATTTATTGTAAAATAAGATAATATAATATTTTAATATTCTATAATACTATAATATGGTATACTAATATTATATTATTATATTATTAAAATGTTATAGTATTACTATAATACTATATCATAATATGGTAATGTTAGAACACAAAAAAGAATGGGCATAAAAAGATATGCAACTTATACAATAACTTCTTTTATTGGAAATATGTTTTAGACATACCAAATTTTCTTGTTGGACTTGAAACCATTCTACAAGGAACAAACGCAAAAGAAGTTGATATCTACAAGAGTGAATAGCTTGTTAGAACAAAGTTATATATATTGATCCCTATAATATATATGCAAAAATATTGGATCAATATATTTATTATGAAAAATAATGTAAAACATGAATCGATACATAAATACCTCCAGCCATTGCTTCATGCAAATAGGTTAACTTTTCTTCAGATCAGGATAAGGTTCTTTCATACCTTACGGTCTCTCTCAGCGATGGTATAAACTTTTGTAGAGACTAAGCACAGGGACCTTCCATTTTATTTAGATTTATGCCTTATCTATCCATCATAAAGGATGCTTCAAACGGATATGATTGAGGGATGTTTATCTTAATCGTGGATTCAAATTTTAAATTTACGTAATCCCTTAATATCGAATAAAGGATCATCTTAATCGTATCTAACCGATACGCTTAATGGAGAAAAAATCAATATTCTTCCACTTGGTCCATGTATTCTATTACTATAGTAAGAAACAAAATACATGGATCATGACAAAAGGTCCTCTTAAAATCGAGTATTATTTATCATGTATCACAATGTATTATATTTCCCAAACGTAAACCCATATAACTTAATGAATAAATCCCATGTTTATTCTAAGTCCAACTTAATGATGCTCATCACAAAAATAAATGTGTACACTAAATAACTGAATGTAAAAAAATATCACAACCATAAAAGAGTTTCATTAATTATAAAATTCATCTATACAATGAATTAAATAAAATAACCAAGACCCATATGGTCTACATGATCCCTAAACTTTTGTGGTAGCATGCCTTTAGTCAAGGGATCATCTATCATCAACTCAGTGCTCACGTGGTCAATAACCACTGTCTTTTCTTTAACACATTCTCTTATGGCTAAATATTTGATGTCGATATGCTTGCTTCGACTACCACTCTTCCTATTTTTAGCATAAATACTGTAGCTGAATTGTCACAATAAATCTTCAATGGCACAATTCTAAGCCCAAAAATGAAACTCTTCAACCATACACCATGCGAAGTAACTCGAAACATCACACGAACTCGGCTTCTAAGGTGGAAGTAACAGTCAAAGTCTGCTTAGTGCTCCTCCAAGATACAGCTCCACTAGCAAACATAAACATGTATCAGATGTCGACTTTTGAGAATCAACACAGCCAGCAAAGTCAGCATTAGAGTAGCCAATTACTTTCAAATTTTTAGTCTATCTGAACATAAGCATGTAGTCCTTGGTACCTTGAAGATACCTTATCATATTCTTAGCAGCTCTTCAGTGGTCTAAACCTGAATTACTCTGATATCTCCCCAATATCTCAACTGCAAATGCTATGTCAAACCTTGTACATACTTGAGCATACATTAAGCTATCAATAGCTGAGGCATATGGAGTATTTTTTATTTTTTTCTTTCAAAGTCATTCCTTGGGCACTGACTCAAATTAAATCTGTCATCTTTGACTATGTGAGCTATATTCGGTGAACAATCTTTCATTCAAAATCTCTTTAAGATTTTGTTGATATAGGTTTTATGAGATAGACCTAAAACACCTCAAAGTCTGTCTCTCTAAATCTTAATGCCAATGACATAAGAGGCATTACCTATATCTTTCATAGCAAAATTTTTAGAAAAAAATTGTTTCACCTTATGTAACATACCTTTATCATTGGTTGCAAGTAAAATACCATCTACATATAGGATCAGAAAATAAATTTTGCTCCCACTAACCTTCTAATATATTCATTGATCCATGATATTCTCTACAAATCCAAATGAAAAAATCATATTATGAAATTTTAAGTACCATTGTCGAGAGGCTTGTTTCAATCCATATATAGATCTCTTAAGCTTGCATATCAATTGCTCATTATCACTAGAGAAAAAATCTTCAGGTTGTTTCATATAAATCTCTTCCTCTAGATCTTCATTGAGAAATGCAATTTTTACATCCATTTATTGCAACTCTAGGTCAAAATGCGCAACAAGTGCCATGATTATGCAGAAGAAATCTTTCTTGGATACAGAAGAAAATGTCTTCTTGCAATCAATTCACTCCCTTTGAGTGAATCCCTTAGCAATTAGTCTTACCTTATATCGCTCAATATTGCCTAACGAGTCTTTTATGGTCTTAAAGACCCATTTACAGCTAATGGCTTTTGCTCCATCAGGCAACTCAATAAGATCCCAGACTTCATTAAATTCCATAGAATTCATCTCATCTTTCATAGCATCATACCATAAATTGGATTCCTTGTAATTCATGGCTTGTGAAAATATTTTAGGATCATTTTCAGTTTCAATATTATAGTCTGACTCTTGAAGATATACAATATAGTCACAAAAATTACTGATTTCTTTTCTCTTGTAAATCTTCTTAATGTTGTAACAACCTCCTCTGACGAAGTTGATTATTCAATTATCTCTGGTAACTCATGAGAGACTGGATTTACTAGTTCATTATCAGTAAATTATAAAATTTTAATGACTGATTGTATAATGCATGTTTGATCTTGAGAGGCACTATGAACGATAATCAGTCTGTCACTTGAAGTGGAAGGTTGAGCATCAGAATGTTTCCTTTTAGAAATCATGCTCTATAATTGATCACTTCCATTGATCAAGTCACTCTCAAGAAATTTGGCATTTTTTGATTCCACAATCCTAGTTATGTGAGATGGATAATAAAATCTATATCCCTTGGACCTCTTGGTATATCCAACAAAATACCCACTAATGGTCTTAGGGTTCAGCTTTTTCTCTTATAGATTATACACTCTCACTTCACATGGTCATCCCCATATGCGTACATGTCGCAAACTTGATTTTCAACCTTTAAATAACTCAAATGGCGTTTTAGAAATAGGCTTGGTTGGAATCCAATTCAATATATGCACGACCGTCTTGAGAGCTTCTGTCCATAAGAACTTAGGCAGTTTGAAGCTGCTAATCATGCTCCTCACCATGTCCATCACTATTCGGTTCCTTCTCTCTGCTACATCATTCTGATCAGATGAGCCAAGTAAACTATATTGGGCAACAATCCCATGTTCTTGAAGAAACTTCACAAATGGACTAGGCATTTATCCATCCTCTGTATATCTCCCATAATACTCACCTCCTCTATCAGATCTCACAATTTTGATTTATTTTTCATATTATGTCTTTACTTTTGCCTTGAACACCTTAAAGATATCTAATGCTTCATTCTTATTATGAAGCAAGTAGAGATACATAAATCATGAGTAATCATCAATGAAGGAGATGAAGTATTTCGGATCATAAAAATCTATATTCGGATAATAAATGTCTGTTTGTATTATCTCTAATAGGTCTGAACTTCTCTTGGCATCTTTCTTTGATTTGTTGGTATGCTTGCCCTTAATGCAGTCTACACAAGTATCAAAGTCAGTGAAGTCCAAAGTATTGAGTACTCCTTCATTCACTAACCTCTTGATTCTATCTATGAAAATATGTTCTAATCTTCGATGCCACAACATAGAAGAGTTATCATTTACAACACATCTTTTCATGCTAGTCCTAACATGCATTATATCATGAGTGGTATCATTTTACAAATTAATATAGAAAAGACCATCAGACAAAGTACAATTCTTAATAAGTTCAGATTTATAATATAAATTGAAGAAGTATCTAAAAAGTTGAAGGAATGACCCAAAGGTATAAGTCTTGAAACTGAAATTAAATTCCTAGAATAACTAGGTGCATAAAAGGTCCTTTCTAAATTTAAAATAAAATCACTACTAAGAACTAAAGTGCATGTCCCTATAGCTTCCACATGTGAGTGCATCTTATTTTCTGAAGAGATATACTGCTCACTTCTTATTGGCTTCCTTAGGTTTTGCATACCCTGCAAAGTATTGCAAATATAGATTGTAGAACCAGAATCAATACACTATGTATTATAAATAATATCAGCCATATCAGATTCATAACAGACAAGAGCTTTGACAGAAGTACTGAATTGCTCATCAATGGCCTTTAGTAGCTTCCTGACATTCTCATGCTTATCGACTGAACCACGTATACCAACAGAGATTTTTATCTTTATGAACATTATACTCAAGTGATTAGATCGCTCCCAATGTTCATAAATCGCAATCTCACCACTAGAAGTGTTGGTATGAGTTACTAAAGATGGTTCATCCTTCCTTATAGCATAATCAATGTTCATTCAGCCCAGATGAAGAAGAATTCTCTCCTTTCAAATCTTATAGTTATCACCCCTTAATTCAGGTATGTCACATTTTATATCAGAGAAATTTACAGGTTACATAACTACAAAATTTAAACATATATGCTTATTATCAAAAATTGAGGCTAATAAAAATGCTTTACCAATGTAAATTATGCATTTAGAAAATAGTGAATTTGCTGACATAAAACTTGCCTATGAGCTAAAGCTCTAATTTAATTAGATTCACTTAAGTCTGTATGATAAAACTATCAAATTATGTTCCTTCTTTCTAATTCCTATGGGTAGATTAGAAATATATAATTTAATATTTTATCCTAATTAATTATATAAATATAATAAAAATTATATGGGATAAATTTTATTACATCCATATAATTAATTACAAAGCTCTAATTCAATTAGATTCACTTAAGTCTGTATGATAAAACTATCAAATTATGTTCTTTCTTTATAATTTCTGTGGATAGATTAAAAAGAATAATTTGATATTTTATCCTAATTAATTATACAAATATAATAAAAAATCTATAAAATAAATTTTATTATATCCATATAATTAATTACAATTAATGTTCATTATTTATGTGATTCATTAACTTTGTTATATAATTTTATAATTAAGGATGTTGTGGCTACTCCTTAATTATTTAATTGTATTTATCACTTAAATATTATTTAAATTTTATGCTCAATTATGTTACTTAAAATGTATGCATAACTCACAAAATTGATACACATAAATTCTAAATATAATTAAACATAAATAGGCCATGCCAATGGCACAACCACTTGATGGACGAGCCAGCTGCCCTCCTTTCTTACTCAAGCCCAAAAATTTTTTAATCATCCCAAAAAATAATTTTTGAACATGGGTGTGGCCCAGACTGGATGGGCAGCCCAGGTTGGCGCTTGGGCTGGCTGGCCACTACCCAGCTGGGCCAGCGCCTGACCCAACATGCCAACTGGGTGGCCTAGGCCAGCCAACTGGGTGGCCTAGGCCAGCCAACTGCTGGCCCAACCTAGGTTGGGCGGCCTAGGCTAGCCTGGGTGTTGGGCTGCGCCCAGCCTGGTGCTTGGGCCAGCCTAGCATAGCCCAAGCTGGGCGCCTGGGCTGGCTAGCGCCCTGAGCCGTTGGAGCCCTGGGCCACAACCCAGCCTAGCTGCAGCGCCTGGTGAGCATGTCTTTCCTTTTTTTAATTCTTGTGCCCACCATGTGGACCTCAATCGCACATCTCCCGAAAAATGCATTACATGCAAAGATCTATGCTCCACCACTCAAGAAAGGATCTTCCTATATTCCAGGCGTCTTCATCTAATAAAGGCATTTGTGCTTCATCCGTAAGCCAAAACAAATCCCTCTTTCCATAATGACAGCCATGGTAAACCAAAAGGGAGAAATAAACCATGGTGATCAAACTAAGGTTTTGGATTAAAAATCCAAGCCCTTAACACCATGCCACCATCCTTTCTTCAAACTTTTATTAGTTTTCTTTTATTTAAAATACTTAAGAATAAAAGAATAGTAGAACTAAATCTGATGGACACGAACAGATAAGTGCATGCTTCATGGCATAGATCTCACTAATGCTTCTCTTAAATAAAACTAAATTAATGAAACTGAATATTAAGAGTTTACCAGATCTAATGCCCTTTTGATGATTCTTGATGACCTATTAACTCTCCCGGTACCAAGGCACTACCAGTAGCTTCCCTTATTAGTACATCCTTAATATCCCTACCGTACGCCCATTGGGTCAAATAATCCAGGGTACTACTAGTAGCCTCCCCTTTGGACTATTTCTAAATGAGAGAAATAGAGACCAAGAATGCCTTGCCCCTCTTTATCAAATAAATAATATAATGATTATTTCTCAGGGATTTTATCAGATCCGTATATTAATGGAAACAATCCCAATAATCAAAGCAGAGGTATTTTTATAGGCTCTGATACCAAATGTTAGAACAAAGTTATATATATTGATCCCTATCATATATATGCAGAAATATGATATTAATATATTTATCATAAAAAATAATGTAAAATATGAATCAATATATAAATACCTTCAGCCATTGCTCCACGCAAATAGGTTGACTTTTCTTCAAATCAGGGTAAGGCGCTTCCACACCTTATTATCTCTCTTAGCGATGGTATAAACTTCCATAGAGACCAGGCGCAGGGACCTTCCCGTTTTATTTAGCTTTATGCCTTATCTGTCCATCACTGAGGGCGCTTCAAACGGATATGGTTGAGGGATGTTTATCTTAATTGTAGATTCAAATTTTGTATTGACGTAATCCCTCGATATCGAATATAGGACCATCTTAATCGTATCTAACCGATATGCTTAATGGGAAAAAAACCAACACAGCTTCCATGGCAGATGGTTGCCTCGAATAAACTAAGCAGACCTCATAGCACCACAGGAAACCCTTTGTTGATGATGTAACACTCTTATTAATTATCATCATATTCATCTTCCTTCTAAAGCTTTTACTAAGGCTCTTAGATCTCCTTGAAGTCTAGGAAATGGTAGCACTCTTTTTTCCTTTTATATTTGATGTGGCTGATCACTCCCCCAGGCGGTAGTATAACAGTCCGCATAGTTCTCGGAGCCGAGTAATGATTTGACAACTAGTCCCAGCATCGGTTGGTGTTGGCCTTGGCCTCGGCCTCGGTACCAATCTCGGCCTCGGCCTAGGCCTCGACCTCAGTGTTGGCCTTGGCTCCGACCTCGACCTCGACCTCGGCATCGATCTCGACCTTAGCCTCGGCCTCGGCTCCGACCTCGGCCTCGGCCTCGGTGTTGGCCTTGGCCTCAGTCGCAAACCATATCAGCTTCAACATTTGCCTAGAGCCCCACCTTAGCCTCGGCCTCGAGCCCCGCCTCGGCCTCGGCCTATCTTTGACCTCGGCCTCAAACCTCGCCTCGCATGCTCTCAACCCATAGTTGTGGAACCAACTTCGAATATTGGACCCAGTGATTTAAAATATCAACGACTGTCACGTAGCTCACTCACCCGCTCTTTGCCAAAACCACGGGCGGTTACCGATATACTATGCAGTTGCTGATATCTATGGCATGCGCTTAACAACTGCGCACCCACCTACCGCTTATGGAGCTGATCCTAACGGAAGACGGGATTCGACAATTTTTCTACAAAGGGTAAGAGGGGCTCCCGATTAGGTATATAAGGACCCTGACTCACAACGAGGAGGGAATCAATCTCTACTATCTTATTAAATCCATGTTCTTCAAATCTCTAACTTGAGTGTCGAAGGGTCCCCGCCGAAACCATCGGTTTGGGACTTTTCTTGCAGGTTTCCGACTATAGGAGGTGGTCTTGTCATTATCTGAAGGCCCACGAAGCTTCTCTCTCGCCCGATGCTTTTCAGAAGTGATTTGGCAGCAACAGATTGGCACGCCAGGAAGGAGCCAGACAGACATTCGTCTTCATGCATCTGCAACCCCACAACCTCTATAAGGAAGAAGATGGCGGTTACACGTGCACAGGAGGCCTCGACCAGCCAGGCCGAGGGATGCCTCCCATGAGCTGAGCAGTCGGAGGCCAACCTCCCTATTTCACCTTCCGTACAACCACAGTTTAGCCAAGCTGATTGGCTCGATGCCCTGACTCAACAGGTTCAGGACCTGATGGTGGTGGTGCGGGGATTACAAGAGCAGTGCTCCGCCACCATTCCATTGCCACCTCAATCCTCTCCGCCTCATGTGGAGGGTCATGGAGCTAGCCAGTCTCATCGTGGCAGGACCCCTCTAGAGGCCTCCCACCATGCATCCCTGAAGTCTCGTCGCCGAGAAACTTCCAAGCGGTGACAATCTCCTTCCCATCATTCCGACCACTTTCCCAAGCTGTGTGGTGGGAAGGAACCAAAGCAGGTGCATTCCCTACCCCGGCAACACTCTCCCTATTCGTCTTCTGAATCCTCAAAGGAAGACACCAATAAGAAGATCGCTCGTCGGGCCGAGCAACGGTTGGATGAATACCATCAGCGGCTAGAGGAGCTTAGCCGCAGAATTACCAACCCATACAAGGCGGACTGCGACCATCGCTCCCCGCTGTCTCACTGTATTATGGAGGAACCGGTCCCACCCTGGTTCTGTCTACCCCAGCTAGACCCATACGATGGAACGGAAGACCCCCTGGATCATCTGGAGAGCTATAAGGTCCTTATGCAAGTTCAGGGGGCAATGGATTCTCTCCTTTGCATCGCCTTCCCAGCTACACTTCGAAAGGCTGTACGTGCGTGGTATTCTAGTTTTCCACCACATAGTATCCACTCCTTCAGACAGCTCAAGAGATCTTTCTTGGCCCACTTTGATGCATGCTAGAAGATTCTCTAGGTGGCTAATAGTCTGTTCGCTATCCAGCAGAGGAGCGGCAAAACCCTAAAGGACTTTGTGACTCGGTTCAAGGAGGCTGCGCTCGAGGTCTACAATCTTGAGGACTCTGTGGCCACTCTGGCACTGAAGCAGGGACTCCATCCTTCCAGGTTCACTTACTCCCTGGACAAAAAGCCTCTCAGCTCTTATGATGAGCTATTGAGCCGAGTGCAGAAATATATTCGCGCCGATGAAGCAGACTCCTCTAGGAAGAAGGTTGATAAAGGGCCCGGCAAGAAGCCAGTACCTTCGGAACTGCTGGGGTATGGTCCAGAAAGCCTAAGCCACCTCATCATCCAGATAACCGGCCTCAGACGTTGGTTCCTAAAGAGCACTTTACTCCACTTCTTGCCCCAATATCCTACATTCTGTTAGAAATTGAGGACGAGCCCTACCTCTGGCATCCACCTCCCATGAGGCCCGAGGTTCCCCGCAGCAAAGAACTATACTGCCGATATCACAGAGACTACGGCCACGACACGAAAGACTACCGCCTGCTGAAGAAGGCTATCAAGGAACTCGTTCAGCAAGGTCACCTAGGCAAATTCGTTCAAAGAGGAAACCCTGCTGCCCTGGGCCTGTCGGCACCTCCTGTGCCTCAGATCGGCATGGACAATGCCCCAATAGAGAAGACGATGGCCATAATCTCCTGAAGGACACGTAACAATTCTAAAAGATAGCGTGAGGAGAGAGTAGATTCTGTAATTCCTTTCTCTAAAAGGGATCTAGAAGGGGTAGTTAACAAACATGATGATAGCGTCATCGTGTCTATGACGATCGCAAAGCACCCTGTAAAATGAATTCTAGTTGACAGTGCGAGCTCTATTGATGTTTTGAGTTACGATGCTTTTGTTTGGATGAATTTGTCTCATAGCTCCCTTCGACCCGTCACCACGCCCTTGATGGGTTTTACTGGAGACTCTGTAAGGATCGAGGGAGAGATCACTCTCCCTGTTACAGCCGGGACTCCACCGTGTCAGAGCACGGTTCTCATGAACTTCCTGATGGTCCGAGTCCCATTGGCTTACAACGCCATCCTTAGGAGACCTAGTTTGAACATGTTGGATACCATTATCTCCACCAAAAGACTACTCGTAAAGTTTCCTACCGGTAAGGGAGTTGGAGAGATGAGGGGAGAGCAGAGCTCACTATCACTTTGCTACCACTTAGCCCCAGTCCATAGGGGGCGGTGTCGGCAATAGCAACCGAGCCGCTTGACCTCCAAGACTTGGAGAGAAGAGGGGAGTCAGCCGAGCACTTGCTAACTTTCCCCTTGGAGGAGGACCCAACGAGGACCATCCAAATTAGAGCTCTACTTTCGAAGGAAGCACACGATCAGCTTCTTGCTTTCCTACAAGCCAACTCCGATATCTTTGCATGGTCATCGTCCGACATGCCGGGTATCCCCGAGGAGGTAATGACTCATCAACTCAACATCAAATCAGGATGTCGACCTATCCGGTAGAAGAAGAGAAGCTTCGCCCTAGACCGGCAGAAGGCCATTGACAAAGAGATCTGTAAGTTGGAGGCTGCAGGCCACATTCAAGAGGTCCATTACCCCGACTGGCTGGCCAACATTGTGATGGTCCCCAAGGCTAACGAGAGCTGGAGGATGTGTGTGGATTTCACTGACCTCAACAAAGCATGCCCCAAGGATAGCTTTCCGTTGCCTCGGATTGATCAACTAGTGGACGCTACATCCGATCACGAGACCCTTAGCTTCATGGACACCTTCTCTAGGTACAATCAGATCAAGATGGACCCGACAGACGAGGAAGCTACCTCTTTTGTGACCGAGAAGGGGATATACTGCTACAAGGTAATGCCGTTCGGATTAAAGAACACGAGGGTCACTTACCAGAGGATGATCAATAAAGTCTTTGAAGACCAGATCGGATGCAACATGAAGGTGTACGTGGATGATATGCTGACCAAAAGTATCCATGCTACTGACCACGTTGCCGACCTGGCAGAGACCTTCAGCAACTTTTACCGATACCAGATGAGGCTGAACCCCCGCAAGTATGCCTTCGGGGTGAGAACGGGCAAATTCTTGGGTTTCATGATGATGCAGCGTGGGATCAAGGCAACCCCTTATAAGATCCGAGCCATCTTGGACATGAGGTCTCCGGCTAACAAGAAGGAGGTGCAGTGCTTAACTAGAAGGGTGGCGGCCTTGAGCCATTTTTTTTCTAAGTCCGCGGAGAGATGTCTGCCTTTCTTTAAGGCACTGCGCAAAGTCAATAGCTTCGAGTGGACGAGGGAGTGCCAGAAGGCCTTCAAGGGGTTAATAGAGTTCTTATCCACCCCGCCATTGTTATCCAAACCAAGGGATGGGGAGGAGCTCCTCCTGTACCTTGCGGCCTCTCTCGAGGCTGTCAGCTCCGTGCTAGTTCGCATAGATGCTGACAGGATACAAAAGCCAGTGTACTACACCAGCAAGGTGCTCCATGATGCGAAGACTAGATATTCAAGAGTTGAGAAGATTATCTTTGCACTAATCGTCTTCGCCCAGTACTTCAGGCCCTATTTCCAAGCTCACCCAATCATGGTGGTCATGGATCAACCACTCAAGGCAATCCTTTCTTGTCCTGACACCTCTGGCCGGTTGGCAAAGTGGGCACTCAAGCTGGGGGAGTTTGACCTATTGTTTCGACCCAGGTCGGCTATAAAGTCTCAAGTCTTAGCAGATTTCCTAATCGAGTGCACTTGGACAGAGAACATCCGAAGGAGTCCCATGCAAACCCTTTGGGCATTGCAATCAAGGGAAGAGAAGAGGATTGGATCCTTCACATGGACGGAGCGCAAATTCTCAAGGGAGTGAGGCAGGCCTCATCCTAGCGAGTCCAGACAGAGTTGTGACCGAGTACGCCCTATGTTTCCTCTTCCTAGCCACCAACAACCAGGCCGAATATGAAGCCTTACTATCAGGGATGAGGCTAGCACGGAGCTTAGGGTGAAATGCCTTAGAGTCTTCACTAACTCCCAGCTCATCTCAGGTCAAATCAAAGGGGAGTACGAGGCGTGGGATCCTACTATGTCCCATTACTTGAGTATGGTGCAGTCACAAGCCTCTCCCTTGGCCCACTATAGTGTTAGCTACATTCCCCGAGGGGAACACTAGAGCTGATGCTTTGTCCCGGTTAGCCACCTCGGCTGATGAAACTTAGGGAGAACCTACATGGAGCAGCTGGAAGCCCCAAGCATTGATGCGATAGAAGAATCCTTACCGGTCCGCCAAGATCCTTATTGGATGGATGTTTATACCCGATACTTCACCGCTGGCACCCTCCCAGCCGACCCGCCGAGGCCAAACTATTCAAGTTGCGAGTACCCAAGTTCCTGATGTTCGACGGACAACTGTACCGAAGATCCTTTTCTCATACTCTCCTCAAATGCGTTGGTCCCACGGACGCCGACTATATCCTCTGTGAGATCCATGAAGATATCTACGAAAACCACTTGGGGGGCAGAGCGCTATCACACAAGGCCCTACGCCAAGGCTACTACTGGCCCACCATGCGGGAAGACATAACCGAGCTGGTATTGAAGTGTGATAGTTGCCAGCGACATGCTAACATTCAGCGGATGCTCGCCTCTCAACTGAGCCCCTTATCGGCTCCATGGCCTTTTTCCCAATGGGGGATGGATATTTTGGGACCGTTCCCTCTAGCCTCCGGTCAACGAAAGTTTTAGCTCGTTGCCATCGACCATTTTCCTAAGTGGGTAGAGGCCAAAGCGCTTGCCAGAATCACTAAGGTCAAGGTGAGAAAATTCTTCTGGAAGTTCATAATTTATCAGTTCGTGCTACCCCACACACTTGTCATCGACAATGGTCGCCAATTCGATAACGCTTCTTTCAAAGAGTTTTATACCAAACTGGGCATATATCAGAAGTTTACTTCTATCGGTCATCCGCAAACAAACGGAGCAGTAGAAGTGACAAACCGGATCATCCTTCAAGGCTGAAAGGAGTTTCTTCTATGGGGGTTCATGGCATCGTATGATATCCCCGGACACAATCGTACGATGAGGAGAACAATTCTAGCCAGTTGAGAGCCAATCTTGACCTCGTCAAAGAACTCCGTGATCGAGCATGACTCAGAATGGCCTCCTACCGACAAAGGATTGCAAAATATTATAATGCCCGAGTTTGTCCTAGAACATTCCTCCCCGGAGACTTAGTCCTTAGACAGAGGGGGAAAAGCTATCTCCCAATTGGGAAGGACCTTACCGAATCACCGATGCACTTCATCGCGGAGCATACCAGATTGAAGAGCTAGATGGAAAACCTCTTCCTCGCACCTAGAACGCGGACAACCTCCGTCGATATTATCAGTAGTGTCTTGATATCTTAAGTTTGAGCATGTTTGTTAGAATAACATTCATTTTCTTAGTAACGAAAGTGTCTTCGAGTGATCTTACTTCTCACTCAAGCCCGACTCCGCATCGGCACTCAAGCCCGACTTCGTGTTGGCACTCAAGCCCGACTCCACGTCGGCACTTAAGCCTGACTTTGCGTCAGCACAAAACCTGGCCTCGTGTTGGCACTCAAAGTTTGACTTCACATCGGCACAAAGCTCGGCCTCGCATTGGCACTTAAAGCCTGGCCTCATGCCGGCACTCAGCTTGGCTTCACATCGGCACTCAGCCTGGTTTCGTGTCGACATTCAAATCTAACTCCATATCAGCACAAGCCCGGCTCTAGGTACATGAGCCCAATGTCTACCCCTAAACTGACTTCATGTCAGCACTCGACTCCATCGGCATTCCTAGCCTTCGTATCAGCATAAGGTGTGAGACCGGGTCTTCACTACAAGTCATTAGCGCCGGTCTCGATTTCCAAGACTTCGGCTACACTTGCCTATGGCCTCGGTCTCGGCTTATTCTCTGGAATGAGCTCGCACCGGCTTATTCTCTAGAATGAACTCGCACCGGCTCTCTAGAATGAACTCACATTAGCTTATTCACCAGAGAACCTATCGGCCATGACGGAAACCAAATGACAGTAGTGTGAATCAAAGTTTTCATTAATGACAAAATGAGTTTACAAAATTGCAGATCCAAGTCGGACTTCGGTACAATAAAACAAAAGAAGCAAAAGACATACAAGAGTTCAAGACTCAGCTGATGTTGGGCTACGGACTAGAGAATGGTTCTCTGGTGGTGTATCCTCCATAGCCTCATCTGGGTCCAGGCTGTCCAGATCTTAATATTACGAACCCTTTTTGCCTTGTCCTTGTAGTCCTAAAAAATCGATGTTGTAGGCGAAGGCGGTGGCCTTAGCCAGCTCTCTTCTCTAGAGCTGGCAGATTGGCGAAAATCTTCTACTACCTCGGTGGCCTTAGCCTCTGTCGCCGCCACTGCCACCTTCATCTCAGCCACTTTTATGTCGGAGCTTTGGGCTATCTCCTCAGCGTTTTTTTCCCGCTCCTCAGCCGCGCCCCTTAGAGTGTTGGCGGTCTCCAGGCTGCTTTGACACACCAACAACTCCGTCTCCACTTGTTTGTGGCTCTCTTCAGTAGCACGTTCTGCCTCCGAAGCTTTCTTGGCCCTCTCTGATTGGGCCCGGCCCTCGGCTATGGCCACTTCTAGAGCCTTCTTGGCCCTCCCTACTTGGGCTCGGCCCTCGGCTAGGGCCACCTCTAGAGCCCCCTCGGCCCTCTTCACCCAAGCCTCTCCTTCGGCCCTCTCAGCCAGGACAGCTTCTAAAGCCTTCTCTGCCTCCTCTGCTCAAGCGTGAGCTTGGTGGGCTTCTCTCTGTGATTGGCCAAGAGCAGCCTTGACCTAAGAAAGAGCACTTTTCAAAGTAGCCAAAGAATTCACCGCCTACATGCGAAAGTTACTGTTAGGATAGAGATTATAAATACAAAGTTGGAAGTTAAAAGATTTTGAATACTCACCTAGAGATGAGCCACGAAGGCCTCTCGGAAAAAAGAGGAAGTTCTCTGCTCCTGGAGGGCTCTCTGGAGCTCGAGCAAGCACACTTGTGCCATCGTCCGCTCCGCCCAGCGCCCCTCGCGTTCGAGGAGGGCCTTGAAAGAGAGGACAGCTTCGTCTTCTTTGGCGGCGGGCTCCGAAGCCGATGGCGTAATATCGGGGATTGATGGCATCCCCGTCTGTTCCATTGCCCTGGGGGGCTCTTCATTTGCCGCCACCTCTGCCCTGGGGGGCTCTTCATCTACCGCCGCTTCTGCTCATGGGGCAGCCTCGGGGATTGAGTCGGGGGTTGGCTCAGTTACCCCCGCTTCTAGCATGGCCAGTGGCGATGGCAGCACATCCGCTCCTGGCCCCTCCAGTGGTGTGTTGGCCATGAGGTCGACATCTGCTTCCCTCTCTATTCGGGGCCGATGGGTAAGTGGAGTCGAAGATCGGGACCGTGCCGGTGAGGGCGACCGAGGCCTCTTCCTTTGCTCCTCAGCCTCTATAGTCTTCTCTTTGGCCTTCTCGGTCTTGGTCTTCTTTCTGGCCGCCTTGGCTACGGCCCTCTTCTTGGCGAAGGCTCCATCAGCCATAGCCCTCCTTTCCTCAGCTGCTGCCCTTTTGTTGGATTACGGAATGAAAAATTTCAATCTAATTGAAATAAAATGGCAGCGAAAACAAAATAAATTTATTCCATAACCCACCAAGAATCATATGCGTTTCATAAAAATGAAAGAAGGATAAATAAAAAATATTACCTTTTGTTGATTAGTATGTAATTCATCTGTTCTTGTGTTGGGTTTGCTCGGATCTTCAAAGGTGCTGCCTTCAGAAAGACGACCACCCTCTACAAGTATCCACACATGAACGGATACCAAAACAGTTTTTGAATGCTAGTTCAAAAGTTCATTTTTCATAAAAAATGAACCATCATCTTTAACTCTCTATTTTCTATTTTCAAGGCAAAAGACACGACCCTTCAAATGCCCCAATAGACACGACCTTTCAAATGCCTCCAAAGACATTAAAACGTATATATCATAGATATACAAGTCTGTTAGGATTTTTAGTTAACTAGGATTTTAATTAATATTTATTTAAAACTCCTTTTAAATAATGACAATTTAAATCCTAGTCCTTACCAAATAAAGAATTTATATTTTTAACCAAAAACCTTTATGGATTATTTCCTTATCCAATAAGAAAATATAACTAATTAATTACTTATCATAATTTAAATTATGAATTTAAATTTTCTCAAAATTAAACTCGAATCTAAATAACAACTAATTATTATTTATAATTTAAAATAATCTCATTATTTTAAATTACTATAGAGAGTAACAAACCGTAACCATTATTGTCCGTTCTTAGTGTGCGACCCTATAGGTTCAATTAAGGTAGTAGGCCTAAATCACATTTTGATCCTACAAGTCATAAGCGGCCTCTAGCAAGATATTATGACTACCCAAGTTAATTGAAAAGCTCATGTTTCGAGATAACCTTAAAGTAGCTAATGACATAATCCTTTTGTCACATGATATCTTGATAGAATATAAGGCATGAAAAAAGTTAACCTTATATCGCTCTATCTTTAATTTCTTGAAACCCAATTAGACTGACTAAACAAATGATATTGATCTTCATCAATTAATTTGAGCACGGCCATGCATTTCTCAGTCTCAATCATCGAGGGGCCCAGAGATATCTCTCTTATAATAAGAGGGACAAATTTCATCTTAATCACTCATATCTCACTACATGATTCTTATTATGTTCAAGCATAATCTTTATAATCATCCGGTTAAAAACAATGTTTGATTATGTCAAAACATAATATTCCTCATATTGAGAACTATAGCAATCTCAGGTCTAAGGATTTAATGACACAACTACTAGAGATTAACTTATGACTTTGATCCATGTATTAATCTGTCTTGTCCAATATTTGTTCTCAACAAATACATATAAATTTGATTTGTATCTTATTCATCCCATGAATATCAATCAAATTTCATACTAATCTTAATTTATTATTATTCCCACAACAATAATCGATTAGGGACATTTAGAATAATTAATAATATTATTCAAGGACATTATTATATAATAAACATGCAAATTATGATAATAGTAAATGCTCATAAATATTCAAAATACCATATCCATACAATAGGCCTAAGGCACTATTACTAACACCTTCTCACCTCTTCAATCGAAGGCAACATACCTGCACATAGCAAATGAAATTTGTAAAAAAAAAAAAAAAAAAAGAAAGAGAAGAAAAGAGGAAAAAGGGAAAAAGGAAGGAGGTGGGTGAAGTGGCTGCTCACCGCCAGATGGAATGAGGCCGACGAGTCGGAGATTCTCCTCGGCCAAAAGCTGGTTGCACCGAGGGATGTCGGCAGTCAGAAGCTGTCCAAATGCCACCTGATCACTCGGGAGTATGGAAGAATCCTTATTCGGATCGGTATTTGACGTTCCCCAGACCCTACTCACCCCCTTAACATCGGCAAAGAAGAACCTATCCTTTCACCCCTTAACAGATGTAGGAATGTATAGCTTGAGAGCCCTAGTGGGTCTAGGAGCAAAGGACCACCACCCCGCTTGCTTGCGGAGGGTGTAGAAGCTACGGAACAAGGAAATCCTAGCCTCTATTCCGTGAAGATGATAGAGTACTAGGAAGCCAACAATAGTCCGAATAGAATTCGGGACTAATTGTGCTGGCGCCAAAGAATACCTATCTAGGAGATTGAGGATGAAGGGATAAAGGGGTAGCCGAAGCCCAGCCTTGAAGAAAGCTCCGTACAAGGTAATTCTCCTGGGACATAAGGAAGTCACCCTATCTTCGGGAGTGGGACGAGATAGGCGCATGTCAGTAGGAAGACTATACTTGGCCCTATGGTTTACAATGTCTTGGGCGGTCATAGTAGAGGCAGTTCAGTCAGGGGACTCCCTCGCGGTGAAGGATGGACCGATGACGGCCAGACGGCGCCGGATTGGGGCTCGGCCGAGGATCATCCGGCTACTCGCCGTTGTTCCAAAGGAACACGGTCGGGGAAAGAATAAGACCAGCTAGGCATTGGAAAAGAGGAGGGTTGTGAAGGAACGGAGGAATAACCCTCGGAATCAGAAATGGAACAAGAAAGTAAGGAAGAACCCATGGAGGCTGAAAGGGACTAACCTGAAGGATCTGAACCTGGGATTGGAGATGGAAGAGCTCGGGAAGAAGGAATGGAGGTGGGAGATGAATAGGCGCTTACAGAGTCGGGATAAGGGAGCAAAATACATAAAAAGTAAAAACCGAGGATAAGGATGACTCCCCCCTTTTATAGTCTCGTTTCAAATCGTCTCGCTCATCCCTAATTCGGCCACGTGCCCGCTTGCCACTGGGAATCGTCTCAGCAACCATCCGATACGCAGAACGCGAGGGGCACTACCAATGAGGGGATAGCGGTGACCTCACCATAATGATGGCGCCTGCCTTTTCGTAGTTCCTTACCCGAGGAGAATCCTGCCTGATCTCAACGGTCATAACGGATGAAGAGATGGCACAGATCAGCCACCAGGTGATCTTAACACCCCTTTCACTGGTAACTGTACACCTGCCCATCTCAGGGACAGGAGGGCATCTAATGTGGCTGATTACTCCCCTATGCGATAGTATAACAATCCGTATAGTTCTCGGAGCCGAGTAATAATTTGACAACTAGTCCCAGCATTGGCCTTGGTGTTAGCCTCGATCGAGGCCTCGGCACCGATCTCGGCCTCAGCCTTAGCCTCGACCTCGGCCTCAGTCGCGAACCATATCAACTTCAACATTTGCCTAGAGCCCCACCTCGGCCTCGGCCTCGAGCCCCGCCTCGGCCTCGGCCTATCTTCGACCTCGGCCTCAAACCTTGCCTCACATGCTCTCAACCTATAGCTGTAGAACCAACCTCAAATATTGGACCGAGTGATTTAAAACACCAACGACTGTCGTGTAGCTCGCTCACCCGCTCTTTGCCAAAATCACGAGCGGTTACCGATATACTATGCAGTTGCTGATATCTACGGTGCGCGCTTAGCAACTGTGCACCCACCTGCCGCTTATGGAGCCGATCCTAATGGAAGAGGAGATTCGACAGTTTTTCTACAAAGGGTAAGAGGGGCTCCCGAACAGATATATAAGGACCCTGACTCGCAACGAGAGGAGGGAATCAATCTCTATTATCTTATCTAAATCCATGTTCTCCAAATCGCTAACTTGAGCGTCGGAGGGTCCCTACCGGAACCATCGGTCCGAAACTTTTCTTGCAGGTTTTCGGCTATAGGAGGCGCTCTTGTCATTCCTCTGAAGGCCCACGAAGCTTCTCTCTTGCCCGACGCTTTTCAGGAGTACGTGATTTAGCAGCAACAATATTAATAATATGATTCTATGTATTTGAACTTTAGAGTCTTGTCCCTTTTTTTAAAAAAAAAAAGAAATTTATGTTTGCAAAAATGATTTTAAGATGTAAGAGAGATGCTTAGTTTGTTCTTTTTGTCAGTGCTCATGCTCCAAAAGTTCCTCAACAAAAACCTTACTCTTGTCATTCTTCTGCATTTCATAGTTTTTAACAGTTAGTATTTGTTCAATTAACTTAATGATTGACTGCAATATGTGCAATCTTTTGAGAAAAAGATTGGAGAAAGGCAATTACTTCATTAAAATAATGAACGAAACAAACAGAATTCTTTCAAGAGGTAGCAGAAAGAAAAAATGGAAGGCATACATCCTAATTAAGAATATGAGAGGTACTTATATTAAATGGAAGACATGCAATCTTAGGAATACGGGATGTTCTTACATATATATATATATACATATAATAATTAAAAGCTAACTAGCAGACATACTTAGAATTCACAATTACATTACCGTACAGACTAAATACTGAGTAGACATGAACTGAAAGAGAGAGCATTTTAATTTGGAACACACCTCAGATTGGGATTCTGGATCCGATGCTGTTCCTAGCATTGCAGCAATCTCTTCGTTGACCTTTCTGATCTTCATTTCTTCTTCTGATTCTTCAGCTCTTCGCTTTTGTTCCAGTTCGAGCCTTTGTTTTAGTAGAAACGGAACAAATGCTTCAGGGTCCTCTATTTTAACATCTTCCAACTGCTCCCAATACCTCGTATCCAACGTATCAGATCGACCAGCTTCTCCCAGTTCTGTTTTGTTTTCTATGTTAATATCTCTGGTCGCCTGTGCAGTCTGGTTGCATTGCTCTGAAGTCTCCTGAGATTTTATGTGCTCGTCTGTACCGTCACTGCGATGATTTTTAACGGCAGACGAGTCTAAGAGTGGCGTACCCTGGGACTCTCCCAACATTTGCTTCTTCTGAGCGGGCAGAGAGCAGTCCTTCTCCTTTTTATTCTTTCTCCCTGCCTTTCGTTTCTTCACATCTTTTTGGCTAGTCGCCAAGGAACAATGTGGACCCACAACACTTTTAGCTGCATCGATACAATGAGGCAGCATGCACTTCTGCCACCAAACTGAATACTGGAGGGTGACATCAGACCTGAAGATCTCAGGAGGAACATAGAACACGGCATCCTTTGCATCGATTTCATATGTTTTCCATGCGGCCTCCCACGTTGAATCGGAACGAGGGGCATGACCAGGCAAGTCCTGATCCAACCCAAACTGCATCGCCACCCGATGTGGAAGATACTGTTCG
The DNA here is from genome assembly GCA_900491605.1 of Calamus simplicifolius. Lineage (NCBI taxonomy): Eukaryota > Viridiplantae > Streptophyta > Magnoliopsida > Arecales > Arecaceae > Calamus > Calamus simplicifolius. The sequence goes on from UESW01003897.1 coordinate 105,467, forward strand.
ATACAATCTACTCCTACTAGCTCAGAAGCTCTCAAGCACTGAGCAAATGATCTCAACTCCCCATCTTCATCTGCACAGCCATGAATCCATTCACCATTCTCTTTATAAAAGGCTGGTTTCCTCCAATTATCCAAACTAAACGCATAAGGTCGCCACTGAAACTGACTCGGCGACTCAAAGACCCAACGAATGAATGAGAATTCCAACTTCCTACTCGCATCAGTCCATCTCTTGGTCCTCGGCTCACCATAATCCACAAATTTTTTCACATCAGGCCTCAGAACCTCGAAGCGCTCCCAGACCCACATTTGCAATAAATCAAAAGGAGCCCAGACAGCCAAAGTTTGTACCTCTTGGTTGCACCTGCTGACGAGAAAATCCTTCACCGCCCGCAGGTCCCGGTAGAGGCTCGCGAGGACCGCCGGAGCGAGGGCGATCCTGGCCCCTCGCGCCAGCCGAACGGCGATCGGGATCGCCTGCACACACAGTCTTCTCAGGATGAGCAGGGATGACAAACCTCGACAGCCAGAGCGACAAGAAGGCGGCGTGCTCCAACTCGTCGCCCTCGCCCTCCGAAAAGTGCCTTAACCACGCGCTCGGCTCAGGCTTCTTGCACGTATATCCGTAAAATTTCTTGTGCTCGGTCGTCAGCCTCTGCTTCATCTCCGTAAGCTCACCGTCCAGCGATCCCCTCACCGGCTCGCCGACCACCGGGTACCCTCCGAGAACCATGACGTCTTCTAACGTGACGGTGGCCTCCCCCCAGGGGAAGAGAAAGGAGCTGGTCTCCTCGCACCAGTACGCCGCGATCCCCAGCACCAGCGCTATGCCCCTCCGAATTTTGTAAACAGAGGCCTTGATGGCCTCAAAAATCCCGGCTTTCTTCCAGGATTCGCCATAAATGGGCTCCAGCTTGTGGACCCATTCCTCCCACATTCTCAGGTGGGACCGCCACCCTTTGAAGAGGATCTCAGGCGCCTCCGCAGCGGCAAAGGACGCGGCTTTATGCCGCGAAGGCACGAAGGGAGGCGCCCCCGGAAAGCCCCCCGTGGGATTGATGAACCATCCCATTCTTTTGACGGGATCTCTTCGCACCGTTGCTGCCACCATGTTTTCCTCTCTTTCTTCCACCAAAAGCTCCTTTTTCTCCATTCTGTATCGGTCAACCAAAGGAGCACGAGAGAAGAGAAGAAAGTCTGTGTTTGTGCCAGAGAGAGAGATGGAGACGGTGATACAGAGAAGACAAGAGAGATAGAACAGGAGAAAACTAATGTAATGGGTGTAAGGGGAAAGAAGAAGAAGGAGGAGATGGTTCAGTGAACCGAAGATAGCATTGCAAAGGAAAGAAGGGGAGAAGAGGGGTTTAGACTTCAGAGAAGGAAGGTATTCGAGGCTCGGGTTTTCGTTTTATTTTTATTTTTTCTGTCTTGCTTGCTGCATTCGGCCGTTGAGGTGGTTGCCTTATTTGCCATTTCACGTTGGGGGACACGGTTCGGTGCGGTGCGGTGTTCCGCATGACTAAAGTGGGGCCAGCGATTGAATTCGAGTGGAAGCTTTGTGTTGGCCGTTTGCAAGCGAAGGGGAGAGCCAGCGGATTAATTCATTGCATGGGGTCAGGCCAGCATGGCCAGCATGGTGGGACCGGAAGAGTTATTAAATTTATTGACGGTGAATCACCAATATATATCCTCAAATAAATGACTAAATCCGTAAAGATTTAATAAACTGAAATTTAGAGCCATGCCCTTTGATGACTGCAATTTAAGAATGGCATCCATTAGTTTTTTATATATAGATTCATTCTGAAAATAAAAAAAAGGGGGCTGAATCCATCTTACCCAATAAATCTAGAAAAATTTAGAAGCCAACCTTTGTTTGACTATAGTTTAACAATTGGGTCCAACCCATGAAATATGAAATAAAAGGAAACAAAATATATAGCTTTAATTATATTTTTTATTTTAAATAAAAAAGTATGATTTTATTTGTTTATTTAAAGGAAACTTTCAAGCAATGAATAAGACTCCATTAAAACTTTGTCGGTCTAGAAAAAAAAAATATTGCTAATCCATTTTCATGGCATGAGTATTGCATGTGCGCCTCTAATCTGCTGCTATGTAAAGAGAATTATTAGAATTGGACACATAAACCACTCTTTAACAACGAAACTGCTAAACATAGGGCCCATGCTCTAAATATGTGGAGAATTTCTATTTGTACCATTCGGGTTGCTCAATGCATCCTCTCAAATTTTTGTTTTTTAAAAAATCCTAAACTACCCGTCTTCTTCCCCCCCTACCCCCCTCTCTTTCCCAATACAAGCGCCTTCCCCCCCTCTCTGGCACCACCCCCCATCCCTCCTCCCGTCTCCTCTCCTTCCATCCTGAGTCCACTTGAGTCAGGATGCGCTGCCACTTGTACCAGCATGAAAAGGAGAAATAATGAAAGGACATTGCTGAAGGCTAGAGAATGTAGAGAGAGAATCATCCTAAGCTATAAGCGGCTAGTTATGTCCATTGCAACTCCATATCAAGGAAAAGGACCGAGCCTCCAGGACCTCATCCAGGTTGAACCCCATGCTCCTCTTAAAAATCTCAGGTAGGAGAACGTTCTAGGTCTGATGGTTCTAATAGAAAGGAGAGGAGGGGATGGATGGGGGGCGATGCCACAGATGGAAGGATAGGAGACGGGGTGAGAGGAGGGATAAGGGAACGGTGCTAGGAAGGGAGGAGTAGAGGGGGGGCTGCCGGAGAGGAGATGAGAGAAGACGGGGGTCGGGAGGGAAGGGTGGGGGGTGATGCCAGGGAAGGGAAAGGAGAGAAGGGAGGGCGCTCGGAAGGAAGGAAGATGGGAGTGCTAAGGATAGTTTAAGATTTTTTTAAAAAAAAAATTAGAAGGATGTACTAAGTAATCCAAGCTATGCAAATAGAAATTCCCAAATATGTGTGGTGCCATAAGTAGCACTTTTTCTTACCATCACAACAGAAAAAAAAAATGAGGGAAGGCTCTATTTTGTTTATCCAATAATCAACCAGGAAAAGCAGGTAAAAACCTGATTGTTTTGGTGTCAGACATGACAAGCCATGGATTATTAGGCCCAATTGCCAGCTTTTCCCTTAAGGAAAAAGTTGCAAGTGGGGAAGGTCTCGGGAAGCTGAAATATATTTAAAAAGAAAAAAAAATATTTATGCATCATGCACAATGTAAAATATGAAAGGTGTATATAATTGTTCATGCATGATATTTTTTTCATACCGCATGCATGAGCATCATGTAGAGGTAATTGACCGCATGCATATATATATATATATATATATATATGCTAAGAACATTCTTATTCTTTTCACATCACATGCGTAGTCACCATGCACAGTGAGAAAAAGTTTTTCTTTCAAGAATATCATAGAGTCGCCTAAATGAATATTAGAATTAGACCGTTTCAAAATCGAATTTAAAGCAATATTCCATTGGAATTTGGAACAACTTCGCTTTTTTTTTTGTATATATTTAATTCATATAAGAATTAAGATTAAAATTAGATGAATTATTATTATTATTATTTAATTCATCAAAATCTTAGGATTGAAAACAATTTAGATTTTTAATTTTATTTGTTAAAATTAAAATTTATAAAATAAAATAATCGTTAATTATGACTCTTAGGGTTTTTATTTTGGAGTTTCGCTATGATTTGGTTTTTTTTCAATGTATGGTTATGATAAATGCATACTTCTATATATTGTATTGTTGGCCTCTACATTAATTTTGATGATTACAAAACAATTAAGACTATGTTTATTAGGGAAATTAAGATTAATGCAGGGATGTATAAGTGACGTACATGTGAGCCTTGTCAAGTAAAATTTTATTTGTTGCATAGAAGCTTATTTTCTCTTACCTTGAATATAACTAATTGATTCTTTATTCCTTGGATTATTGCATGACCATGTGAGTTAGCTTATTCCCTTCCTTAGCTAGCTTCCTCCTCTTGCTAGCTAACCATTTTTCCTCTCACAACAATTTGAGTTGACTTGTAAGCTAGCTATTCTTCCTTGTAACAGGCTGGCCGAATTGACTCTATATTAAGTTAGCTTGTGAGCTAACTTCTCTCCTCTCCTTAGCTAACCTGTTAACCTTTGTAAGCTAACTATTTACTGCATAATTTTTTGTTGGCCGAATGGTTCTTGGAATCAACTAGCTAGGCAGCTAGCTGGTTAGCTTCATGAGTTGGCTTGATGTTCCTTAGAGCTAACTATTTTTCCCTACAGGTTTTCTTGGCCGAATGGTGTTTAAATATAGCTAGCTGGCGAGCTAGCTTCCCCTTGGGCGTTTTCATGAAAACTTGAATTGAGTTAGCTATCAAGCTAACTATTTTGTTCTTCCGTTACTCTTGGCCGAACGTTTTTGCAAAAGAGTTAGCTGAAAAGCTAACTCCTTTGGGGCATTTTTCTCCCTTGGCCGATTGCATGATAAATCAAGTTAGCTTAACAGCTAACTACTTTTTCTTTTCTTACTTCCCACGTTGCATGAAATTTGAATAGAGTTAGCTAATAAGCTAACTACTTTTATCATGAAAGCTCTTTACTTTTTATCTAGCTAACTGGGGAGTTAACCACTTTATTCATTCCCTCTTCCAGCCGCATGAAAGTTTTTGAACTGAGTTAGCTCTAGAGCTAACTACTTTTCTATATTGCTGATTTCTTCATCTCCAAGCCGTGCACTCATCCAAGCAAGCTACCTAAGAAGCTAACCACTTTATCCTGGATGCCTTGTCTAGCCGTGTGGATGATGGAAAGAGCTAACTCATTTGCTAGCTACTTTACTTCACCTTTATGGCTGATTTCTTCTTGACCGTGGAGTCTTGTTAGCTAGCTAACTAGCTTTAGTTACTTAGCTAGTTTGGGCATCTTCTCCTTTTCTTCCATGGCCGCATGACTTCAAAGAGTTAGCTGGAAATTATGTCCAGCCAACCCCCCTCCCTCAAATATTAAATGCTCTCTCTCTCTCTTAATTATATTTCCATTTTTATGGTTCTTTTTTTGCCAAAGGATTAAATGCAATCAATGTTTAAGGAAATAAATTCAAACGATTATATTTCTTCCCGTTTTTAATTTCCTCTATTTACCAATGTGTCTAACGGACATTATTTTGTTTTGGTTTAAATAGATGTGATCAGAGGAACACCTTGATGATTCTTGACGATTTTTGTTGACAAATCTTTAAAAATCTGAAAAAGAAGAAATCAAAAGAGAATGTTCATTGCATATTTTTCGGACTGTTGAAAAGCAAGTTCTTGTGCATTGAAGTTGACAAATCTCAATCCTTGCTCAAGTTGTCCAGATCCGGTGAAGCATTCAAAAGTCTCAGCTACCTCGGAGATACACATTCTTTGTTATAGATTTGCTTCAAATTTGCAACGTTCTCTTTGAATATTTGCTCAAGTTAGGAGCTATTTGTTATCTATTCTGAAATTCTTTGTAATAGTGTTAGAGATAACCCTAAGATTGTTGTTTGGCTTCCTTGTGCCGTTAAACAAGAGGACTAGCCGGGAAGGCTAGGGGTTTGGCTGCCTTGTGCCATGAAACAAGAGGACTAGCCGGAAAGGCTAGGGGTTTGGCTGCCTTGTGCCGTGAAATAAGAGGACTAGCCGGACTGATGTGCTAGGGTGGTAGGAAAAATAAATCACAATAAATAAAGAAGAACTAACAGCCGCTTGTTGGATAAGATGGCTCGCCACAAACAAGGGTGCTAGGTTGATTCGCCACACTCTTAGAAAAGAAGAGAGAAGAGTGATAAGAATCAAATCAGTTCACCACCAAACAAATATGAAATTTGCTTAGATAAGAACAAGGGTAGAGAAATGCCAATGCACTCTGTGATAATTCAAAAGTTATCTCCTTTTTTTTTTTTCACCGATTACATCTTTTATAGCTTGGAACATCCCTCCAAGAATAGGAAAAGCCAAAAGACACGAATAACTCCACTTTATGCTAATAACTCTCCCACATTAAAATAGCCATAAGTTACGAGATAACAATAACTGCCAGTGAAAAGGCTCAAACAGCAATTAATGCAAAACTTATTACATATAGAGTAAAAGAAAAGACTAAAAGGACTTGTTTTAGGTTTTAACAGCTCCTTAAACGCCCGAAACCACCAAGAAACCCAAATTATGCTCCAAACTCCAATTGAAGGCAATTAAACACTTGCAGCCCATTCCCCTTCAGATTGCAAGTTTCAAAGTTCAAAGAGGCTTCGATTGCTCCAATTCTACATAATAAGGTCCTTTGAAGGTTTTTGGCCCTAGCCATTGTAATTGGTCCATCCGGAACCATTTGCATGCCAAATTCATGGCTTCCATGATGCACATCATCACCCTCGGGCTGAGAATGATTTGTCCTTAAATCAGGACCTTCGAGATCTTCCAAATAAGGAGATAAGTCCTTCACATTGAACGTTGCCGAAACGTTGTAGTCTCCTGGAAGATCAACTTCGTAAGCATTATCATTCACCTTCTCTATGATTCGGAAAGGCCCATCAACTCTTGGCATCAACTTGGACTTTCGTTTACTAGAAAATCTACCCTTGCTAAGATGTACCCAAACAAGGTCACCAACTTCAAACTTGATCAATTTTCGCCCTTTGTTAGCTTGCTTGGCATACTTAGCCATTTTTTCCTCAATGTGAGCACGAACTTGTTCATGAAGTTTCTTCATCAATTCTGCCTTCTTAATCCCATCCATAGAAGTCCGCTCATCAATTGGAATAGGAACAAGATCAATAGGAACACTTGGATTGAAGCCATATACTACCTCAAATAACCCAATAAACTTTCTTAAAACATGATTCATAAGTCTCATAAATGTGCTAGGTGCATTAGAGAGCCCAAAGGGCATCACCATCCATTCATACAAACCATGCTTAGTTTTAAATGCTGTTTTCCACTCATCACCTTCCCTCATTCTAATTTGGTGATATCCACTCATCAAATCCACTTTAGAAAATAAAACAGCACCATGCAACTCATCAAGCATATCATCAAGTCTCGAAATAGGGAAGCGATACTTAACTGTTATCTTGTTGATAGCTCAGCTATCCACGCACATTCGCATGCTACCATCCTTCTTTGGAACAAGCAGTGTAGGCACGGAACAAGGACTTAATGACTCACGCACATAGCCCTTCTCTAATAGCTCACCAACCTGCCTTTGAATCTCTTTTGCCTCATCCGGATTGCATCTATATGCTGGTCTATTAGGAAGAGAAGCTCCGGGCACCAAGTCAATTTGATTCTCTATCCCTCGAATAGGTGGCAACCCCTTTGGAAGTTCATCCGGAAACACATCCTTAAACTCTTCAAGCAACTCCACAATCTGTTTGGGCAACTTCAAATCTCCCACTTGCAGCAAAGGTTTCCCCCAAGCCATGAAAACAAATCCCAATGAAGCTAGTGCTTGCTCAATGTCCCCCTTTTTAGCTAACATCATCCCCTTTCCCTGTTCCACCTCCCTTCTTTGGCCCTGCAACTGATCTTCCCTAATTTGATGAGAGCTTAATGGCAACAAGTTTACCTTCTTCCCCTTGATCATAAAGGAGTAAGTATTTCATCGCCCATCATAAGTCACATTATTATCAAATTGCCAAGGACGCCCCAAAAGCACATGACTAGCCGACATTGGCACCACATCACATAAGACTTCGTCACGATAGGTTTTAATAGAGAAAGGCACTAGAACTTGTTTTGTAACCTAAATTTCCCCATTCTCATTAAGCCAACGTAATTTGTAGGGTTTAGGATGTGGAAGAGTAGACAATCCCATCTTCTCTACCAAGGTCATGGATGCCACATTGGTACAACTCCCATTGTCAATGATCATACCACATACCTTATCCCATATTTGACACCTTGTATGGAAGATGTTCTCACGCTGCTCATCCCCAACTTCAATTTGTGCATTCAAGACCCTCTGGACAACCAGCAAGTCTCCTTCCACAGGTTCAAAATCCTCTTCTTGATCAGCCTCTTCTAGGTCATCTTTCTCCTCCTCATCCTCACTAACAACCTCCTCATGCTTCCCATGTAGAATCATCACCCTTTTATTTGGACATTCGGAAGCAACATGGCCATGCCCCAAACACTTGAAGCATTTGATATCCCGAGACCTCTTAGGTCTGCCCCTTTCCTCATCTTCTTCATCTTCCAATTGGTCTCTTTCAATTGCTTCCATTTCATGCCGAGGTGCTCTACGGATCTGCCCTTGTTGGGGATGAAAGTTGTTACCTTGCATCATTTGAATAAGGGTGGCTAGTTGATCTCGAAGGCTGGTCACTTCTCCTCGAAGCTCCTCTTGAGCTCACTGCAAACCCATAATTCGAGCTTGCTCCATTGAAAGACCTCGAGGAATTCCTTCATCCGCCATGGTTGAAACCGTGCTCTGATACCAAGATGATGTGTTAGGGTGGTAGGAAAAATAAATTACAATAAATAAAGAAGAACTAACAGCCGCTTGTTGGATAAGATGGCTCGCCACAAACAAGGGTGCTAGGTTGATTCGCCACACTCTTAGAAAAGAAGAGAGAAGAGTGATAAGAATCAAATCAGTTCACCACCAAACAAATATGAAATTTGCTTAGATAAGAACAAGGGTAGAGAAATGCCAAAGCACTCTGTGATAATTCAAAAGTTATCTCCTTTTTTTTTTTCACCGATTACATCTTTTATAGCTTGGAACATCCCTCCAAGAATAGGAAAAGCCAAAAGACACGAATAACTCCACTTTATGCTAATAACTCTTCCACATTAAAATAGTCATAAGTTACGAGATAACAATAACTGCCGGTGAAAAGGCTCAAATAGCAATTAATGCAAAACTTATTACATAAGGAAAAGACTAAAAGGACTTGTTTTAGGTTTTAACAGCTCCTTAAACGCCCGAAACCACCAAGAAACCCAAATTATGCTCCAAACTCCAATTGAAGGCAATTAAACACCTGCAGCCCATTCCCCTTCAGATTGCAAGTTTCAAAGTTCAAAGAGGCTTCGATTGCTCCAATTCTACATAATAAGGTCCTTTGGAGGTTTTTGGCCCTAGCCCTTGTAATTGGTCCATCCGGAACCATTTGCATGCCAAATTCATGGCTTCCATGATGCACATCACGGACTAGCCGGGAAGGCTAGGGGTTTGGCTGCCTTGTGCTGTGAAACAAGAGGACTAGCCGGAAAGGCTAGGGGTTGTAATCATTATGATACGATTAGTGAAATTCCCAAAGGGTTTTTGGGGAGTGGACGTAAGAGCCGAGTTTGGCACCGAACCACTATAAACCCTATTGTGTTTGTGATTGCTTATTCTGTGTAGTTTTGTTTTGTGCACTCCACTACAACGCTACAAACTAATTTTTTAACTAGTGATTAAGTACATATATGCGCTAGTAATTAATTTTTAAGAAACTCAATTCACCCCCCTCTTGGGTTGCTACACCCCTCTTGGGTTGCTACATCTGGGCAACATGTATGATAGGAGAGCTCGTGAACGGCATCAAAATATTGTGATAAGAAGGCTTATGAACATTATATGAGGATAAGAAAGAGGAGGAGGAGAGCAGAAAGGATAAAAATAGCATCTACCGTTAGAATGGAAATCAAAATCTTCAAAAAAATTTATATTTGTAATCGAGATTATTGGGAATACAATTCATTAAGAAATTCATTTATAAATGAAATGAAATTTATTGTAAAATTTATTTATAAATAAATTCTTATGTTTGACCCATAATACATAAAACAATGGAATTAAAATAAATCTAATGTTTTAAAGAAATAAAAATTTAATTTAATGTTTTATTTTCCTAAATTGTTCTTGTTTAATAATTAATTAAAATAATTAATTTTAAAATCACTATATTAATTATGTTTTAAAAGGCATTTAATTATATTAATTATTATATTTAGTTACATTCAATTATAATTTAATAAATTATATCAAATTGTAACAAACTTTAACAATTTATTAAATATTTAATTAATAATATAAATTCAAATATAATATAATAAGTATAATAATATAATAATAAAAATATTAATATATATTAATTATAATCAATATATTAGTAAAATAAGAATATTATTTTAATAAACTTATAATAATAATATTAATATTTAATATTAATATAATATAGTATAATATGATGTAGATTTGGCTACATTCAAATGTAACTAAGTTCAGAATCTAATTATCTTTTTAAACCTTTGGTCCATATAGATCTCGAAGCCATCCCATATTTTTTTACCTTTTTTATTTTTAAATCGATAAACTATGTGGATCTAATGGTATGAGAGATGACTGAATACAAGCTTAGCTACATTCAAATGTAATTAAATCAATCTAATATAATATTTTTAATATTATAGTAATTAATATCTAATATAATATTAAATAATTTTAATATTAGATTTTGATATAATATATTATTATATTGGTTATTATATTATATAAATTATCATAATATTATAAATACATTATAACTAATATAATATCAATTATATTATAAAAATTATTAATGTAGTAGTAGTAATAATAATAATAACAACAATGATAACGGTGACAACATCCTAAATAAGGAATAATTTCATGTAAAAATTTTGTTTCCTATATTCTACGTCGTTGTTGTCTTTGCAAAATGGTTTCTAATATGATATTTAATAATATTAATATTGTATATTAATATAATATTAGTTATTATATTATAAATTATCATAATATTATAAATGTTATCGCCAAGACACCTCCTTGATCATTGGAGAGACTCTGATCATTTTTTTCGATGGACCAAGAATCTTTCGATGGGCTTCTCTCGGTTGGAAACCTATAGAAAGTTCTTGGGCCAGATATTTCGATGGCGATACTCCGATGCTCAAGTTAGTGTTTTGGGCAATAGCATAAGCATAAAGAAAAGCTTGAGTGTTAAGAGGAGTCCCTCTCTATGTGAGTACCTGGTCGAAGGTCTCTCTTACTAATTTATGAAAGTTTGCATAGGTCATGGCGTAACAAAATGCCAAAGCGCACGTTATGGGGTCAAGGTTGCCATAACGGAATTGACGAGATTTGCTTCCCATGTGGCATAGCGGAATTGATAGGATTCGCTGGACCTGGGCGGCCGTAACAGAACTGGCATGATCCTTCCCCCACGTCCATAATGGAGGGAATCTTTTTGTTGTGATTCAGGATCGTAGAAGGATCATGCCAGCTGTTATGAGTGATAGGGGGTCATGCACATGAGTCTCACGAGGAGGTTCTACCCAAGTGGCCGACTGGAGGTCCTACTTGAGTAGCCTTGCATAGGACGCATACATCTAGTGGGCTAGGGAAGGTCTATACTGCAAAGGCAATAAGGCATGACCAGGTAAGAGGCCAGGTGAGCTTACCTTCTTGGGGCTTGCCAACTACTATCGGAGGTTGGGAAGGTTTTTCTCCCTGTACATCATTGTGTTTGGGTGTCTTGTGATCGGGGAGTGCTTCAGTGCATCCGAGGAAGCGAAAAGGCTAATCGAGGGATGTCTCGACGCTGCATCGATACCCATTACGCAGATGATAAGTGGTGCCGATTGGAGGTCCTACCCAAGTGACCGAGTGAAGATTGTTTGAGAGTGTAATCATCATCATCAACTAGATGTTGCCCTATTAGCCCCATCAATTATATTATAACTATTATAATATTATTTATATATTATAAAAATTATTAATATAATAATAATAACAATAACAACAATAAGAATAATGACAACACGACAACATCCTAAATAAGGAATAATTTTATGTAAAAAATTTTGTTTCCTATGTTCTATGTAGACTCCTCGTTGTCAGTCTTTGCAATTTGGGATACAAGATAGCATGGGCACGTTTTGGTTGACTTGAGAATCCGAACCCACATCTTAGAACTTGGGCCTGTAGTTATCCTTCAAGCAAGAAGAGATGGGGAGAAAAGACTTACTGCACACTAATCGCATGAATTGATCGCTTGCATATGCGGTGCACGATAAAATTCATTGGGTCATCGCAAGCGTGCCAGCACGTGTAGGTAGCCAATCCGTGCGGCCGATGCATGCTTGCTGCACTGAAGGACGGTGTAGCAAGGCTTTTTGGAGAAGAGGATCTATAAACAGGCTGAGAGTGGGTGATCCAAAACAAACACAGCGAACAATCTCAAAAAAAACTTTTGGGTATTCCTCATAAAAATTCAAATCTAAATTAATCTGACAAAAATTTAAACCTTAAGACATACCCAGCAAGTAAATTCATCTCTTATGGTCCCAAATTTAACCAGTTTGGGCCAGGCATGGGTGTTCTAAACTTCTAATTTCGGGCTGTTAAATAAAATAAGCTTGGCTAAAGAACAGCCCGACCCTGGCTCAATTTGAATTTAGCGCGAGTGGGGCGGGGGGGATGGGGGGTGGGGGATGGGGGGAGCTGAAGATTGAATCCATCTAGTTCAAAATAGGGTTGGGAAGAATAAATTATTATGTATATTAGATAAATGATAAATGAATGAATAAAAGTTTTAATTGATATATTGTGTTTTTCCTTCGAGTTGATTAAATGTTAATTCAAGTCTAAGTCAAACTGCTGAGTTTAAGCTTGAATTGATATTGATTTTAGCTCCAATTGATCTCAGTTTAATTTAGGATCATCGAGTTGATTAATAAAACTGATGATTGACCGACTTGATTTAAAATCAAGCTTGGTCAGACCCATGCTTGAGCTGACCCAAACTCGACCGAGCTCGGTTCGGTTACGCAGCTAGTCCGGTTTGCTCGAAAAATACCGGTTCTCTTAAAACCTCTTTTCGCACTCCTTTTTCTTTCGGAACCGATCTCCGAAATCCTTCTGGCTACCTCTGCTCTTCTCTTCTCTTCGGCTCCAAGACACACCCCTTCTCTCTCTTGGTCTCCCATCGCGAGTCCGATTCCTCCCGTCCTCCAAGGCCTCGCCTATTTCTCGCACGGCTTCGAGCAGATCGGTAAGCATATCGATCTTCTTCGTCTCACGGCGTTGAAAATTAAGAGGACGAGAATTTTTTTCTTTTCCCCTTGATATCTTTTTTGTAAAGAGTCATGTTTTTGATGATTAGTCAGTGCGATGTGAAAGAGATCGTAGAAAGTAGTAAAAGCTTGTTGTTCTTTGATGGAGTAGACATAGGTTCTTGGATATGATTCTGACGTACTTGTTATTGCGGGCATCTTCCAGACGGGTGTTCATTAGTACTCGAGTCGAGCTTTTTTATATCATGGCCTTGTTAATGTTGAGATATCTCTGAAATTGTCTTCCAATTTTTGGAGATTAGGTTTTAAACTCATGTTACTTTTGTTGATTCTAAAGGGTTTTTTTTTTCTTTCTTGAATTATAAAAATTGAGAATTTTAGTGTATTTATGCTCTTCCTTTTGATGAAATATGTTTTTTATTATTATTATTTTTAATTTTATGTTTTTATTAATGTTTAGATGGCAAGAGCTGCAGCAGATTTGCCACCAAAAGGTGGGTTCAGCTTCGATTTATGCCGCAGAAATGAAATGCTGTTGAAAAAAGGGGTCCAGCTGCCGTCTTTCAGGAAGACTGGAACCACCATTGTTGGCTTGGTCTTTCAGGTATATAAACTTGTTTTTTGTTTGCAAGTTTGATTTATTTTAGTGTGCATGATTAGGAAAACCAGTTATCTATACCAGGCATGCTTTTGTTGGGTACTTGATTTACGAAATATTTACCACAAATATGCTTTTAACTTTGTTTGCTTTATTTATTTTTAAGCATCAAAATGTTATATAGAATACCCTTATCTGTATATTTGTCTCAATTCATGTTTACCGCCAACTTGCTTCATCCCATTTGATGATGATATACACATGTTTCTATCTGGGTATGAGAGCTATAAAAGGATTGTGATTTTTCCTTTATTGTCCTTTGCTACTCGTATACGAATTTGTTTTGACATTTTGTTGCTTTGCATTACATTCTATCATAACAGCTAATGTAACTCAGTAATAAGAGTTAGTTATGGAACAAGCACTAGAATTTAGCATATTTCTGTTTATGGTATTTGACATTACCCAGGACTGTCAAGTGTTGAAGAAGCTGATGACTTTGACATATAAGAAAAAATGTTTATAGTGGGAAGAAGGAGATGTAGATCATGTCAGGAACTCTGAGAGTGGGTTCAATTTGTTCAAAGTGAGCCTTAATGGCATTAAAAAATAGACTGCAATAATATCTTTTGAAGTTACTCATGGGAAGTTTGCTGGTACTCTAAACCCAAGCAAGAATGCATGTATGTCACTAGCTAATTTAGATTAGCGCTGTAAGGCATCTTGGGATAGAATGGAATGCTTTGATAATAGCAAAAATAGTGGCAGCATTTTGGGGGAAGTCTCAGTGAGAAAGTTGAGTTAGTTGTTGTTGAGAGTGCTATCTCAAGTAGATAATTTGTGTCATGATTAGATAATTTAAAATTTTATTTGCTATCATTATTCAGGATTCTATTAAATAGATGCTTGCAAAAGATATTTGTGAGCTGATGTAACCAGGGAAGGTCATGTATGAAAATTAGCTTCCTATTTTCCTGCTCAGCAAGAGTAAGTTTGTTTGAGGTAGTGTAAGGAAACAGTGATATTGTTGAAGAGCACATTTATAATTGCTACTGCTTTGGAGGTAGTCTAAATGCACTATTACAAGTGGTTGCTCTTTTGTTTTGCTGGGTGATTTTTGTGCACGGATAGATTACTGGGACAGGTTTTGCCTTTCTGTTCTATAATTTATTCCTCTACGAAAATGATGGATCATGATATCTTGATACCTCATATTAGTTGGATGAAGAGGGATATTCGTGAAGAAGTGAGGAAACTTCAAAAATTCGATTATCCTTATATTAACAAAGAATGACACTATGTACAATGATTTACGCAGATTGAGAAACTTCTTATATTGGAAGATGCAATTAGACTACTGCATGTTATGGTGGTGTTCTTGTGGCTTCCACAGTTGAATGTCAATGCAGCAAATTCAGGCCTTCTTTTTAATTGTAGGCATCTAGAGGTCGAAAGCTGAGTGCAACTTGCCATTTTATTTTATAGTTAAGCAAATAAGCACAGAAACCTGTCTAGGTTGCTACTACCGATATGATAATTGTTGAATACTATTACAATTCTGATTTGGCCTGTGGATTCTGACGCTGTAAAGTGTTTGACATGCTAGCTGACAGTTTGACAACTTTGATACCTCCTAAGATTTTCTGCAACTGTTTATTTGATTGTTATATATTGAAGACAATTTACTTCATGATTCTTTATTTCCTAAACACATGCACAAATAATACATAGATTAGTGCATCATAATTTTGGATTTTTGGTTTTAACCATTTTGTACTTGTGCTTGTCTCAACATGTACCATTATCATTTTCAGGATGGTGTTATTCTAGGTGCAGACACTAGGGCGACTGAAGGACCTATAGTAGCTGACAAGAATTGTGAAAAGATCCATTACATGGCACCAAATATTTACTGCTGTGGAGCAGGCACTGCTGCTGATACAGAGGCAGTTACTGGTATAAATAATACTAACGAAAATTGAAGAACTGATTTTTCTTATTTTATTTTTTGTATAATGCACAAAAGGTTAGCTATATACAAAGCCTAACTACTAAGAAAAAAAGGAAACTAATTAGGCAAATTCCATGATTTACGGATTGACTAGATAGATCCCATGATTTACGGACTGACTAGGTAGATCTTATGATTTATGGATTGACTAGGCAAATCCCATGATTTATGAAATATTCTAATTAGATCAGCCTGATCCTAAGAAATCAGCCTGATCCTACAATATTCTAATTAGATCAGCCTGATCCTAGGAAATCATCCCGATCCTAAAATATTCTAAGTAGATTAGCGAATACAAGTTGTTAAGAATTGTTACAAAATTTTCCACTCTCCTTAAGCTGGTGAATAGGTATTTTTCATTCCCAGCTTGGACACTACATTTTGAAACCTTAAACTACTTAGACCCTTAGTAAGTACATTTGCAAGTTGGCCATGTGTGAAAACATAAGGTATACAGATCAATTTGGTCTTCAACTTTTCTTTAATGAAATGTCTATCTCAATGTGTTTCATTCGATCATGCTGTATTGATTGTGTACTATGTTGATTGCTGACTTATTGTCACAATAGTCTCGTTGGACCATCCCATTTGATTTTAAGTCTTCTAAAATGATCTTTAACCAAAGTAACTCATACACTTCTTGAGTCATTGCTCAAAATTTTGCCTCTACACTTGATCGTATTACCACACTCTGCTTCTTACTCCATGTCACGAGATTTTTGCCAAGAAAAGTATAATAACCTAAAGTTGATCTTCTGTTTACAATTGATCCAACATAGTCTACATCTGTATATGCTTCAAGTACTAAACCTTTATTCCTTTTAAATAGAATATATTTTCTTGGTGTTCCTTTGAGATACTGTAACACCCTATAAGTTGCTCGCAAATGGATATCCTTCGAATTGTGCATAAATTGGTTAATTACACTCACTGCATAAGCTATATCTGGTCGTGCGAGACAAATAAATGAGTTTTTCTATTAGACGTTGGTACATCTCTTATTTAATGCAAAATTTTCTTCTGCTAATCCAAGTCTATGATCTGATCTATTGGAGTACTTGCCGATTTGCATGTTGTTTTGTCTGTTTCCTTGATAAGATCTGTAACATACTTCTGTTGGGAGATAAATATACCCTGCCTCAAGTGAGCCACATCAATTCCAGAAAATATTTTAGCCTTCCTAATGCTTTGATCTTAAACTTCTTAGCCAAACATTGACTTAAGAATCGTTTCTCCTCATCATCATCTTCAGTCACTATTATATCATCAACATACACCAACAGAGTTGTAACTACCCCTGAAGGTGAGTGCTTAATGAATAATGTATGGCCCTCTTGACTCTGCCTGTATCCTATGGCTATCATAACTCTTGCAAATCTCCCGAACCACGCTCATAGAAACTGTTTGAGTTCATACAAAGCTTTCTTCAACTTACATATTGTATGATCTGTGAAGTCTTTTCCATAACTTGGTGAAATTTTCATATAAATTTCTTCATCTAGTTCTCTATGCAAAAATGCATTTTTGACATCAAATTGCTGCAAATCCCAACTATAATTAGCTGCTAAAGACGATAATATTTTGACAGTGTTCATTTTTGCAACCGGAGCAAAAGTTTTTAGATAATCTACCCCATAGGTTTGTGTATACCCATTGGCCACCAATCTTGCTTTATATCTCTCTAATGATCCATTCGCTCTATACTTCACTACATAAACCCATTTACACTCCATAGTTTTTTTCTATAGGCAACTTTACTAGCTCCCAAGTCTTGCTTTTCTCCAATGCCTCCATTTTCATATTTATAGCTTGTTTCCATTTCTCATTGGATAAAGCCTCGGACACGATGGTAGGTATAACAATGGTGTTTAGGCCAACAAGAAAGGTTCTATGAGATGGTGAAAAATTCTTGAAAGAGAAAATTTGAGAGAGGATATAAAGGTCGTTTTGTGCACTCTCTAATTTTCCTCCTAATTGCAATGGAAAGGTTTAAATCGTCATCATTTTCATAAGGCTCAATCTTAGTTTATAATGTAGGTTCAGAAATTGTTATCTCATTCATAGAATTCATATTGGACTCTTAGGTTTGTACATATTTAGGGATAGCTGTCTTCTTCCTTGAATATACCTTACCATATCTTTTATCCTTAAGAGCAGAATTAGATTTTTCTGGAGAATTTTCTGACACAGACATAGGTATAGACATCGAATCGGGTATGAGACATGGACTTGAGGATACAGGGGAAGGACTCGAAGCTGGTTGAGAACTCGAACTTGAGGAAGGAAATGAGGATGACGATGTAGCAGGAAAATAGTTCTTATCTTCCATTATAGGTTTCTCCCCTGAAGATAAGGAACAATGTAATATGACTCTTGTTCATTGAAGGTAACATTTGCTGAAACAGAGAATTTTTTTTTTACGGAGGATGGTAACACTTATACCCCTTTTGTCGAAGAATAACCCACAAAGGCATATTTTAATGCCCTTGGATCAAGTTTACCCCTATTTTGACTATGAATATGGACAAATGCCACGCATTCAAATATCCTAGGAATAAGGTTATTTGTGGTTTTTAAGTTAGGATAAAATGTTGAGAGCATTTCCATTAGACTTTTGAAACCCAAAACTCTGAAAGGTAATCGGTTTATAAGATGTGTAGCTGTAAGAACTACTTCCCCAAAAAGATTTTGGTGCATTCTTTTGGAACATGAAGGCTCGAGTACTCAAGAATGTGGCCATTTTTTCTTTCTGCAACTCATTTTGTTTAGGGCATTGACATAGGATGACTTATGGACTATTCCTTCTAAAAGTATGGAGTAAGAACTTGATTGAAATATTTCCTAACATTATCTGATCGAAATCTTTTGATATTGACCCAAAATTAATTTTTCATCATAAAGTGATAGTTTGGGAGAATGCTACTGACATCAGATTTGTTTTTAAGCAAAAAAAATCTAAGTAACACGAGTACAATCATCAATAAATGACAAACCATCGCACCTCAGAAATATTAGGAATAGTAAATGGACCCCAAATGTCACTGTGAATATGGTAAAAAGGAACAAACTTTTTTATTACTAATCAAAAATGGTACGTGTTGCTGCTGAAACCTGTCCTCCGGCTCGGGTGCGATTGGGCTGCAGCGTGGGCTCCCTCCTGGGCGGACCTGCAAGACAGTCCTCATGCGAGAGGCGTTGGGGGGGCCCTCTGCGGAAGACCCTCCGACGCTCAAGTCAGTGGAGACCAGCAATCAACAAATATGGGAAGAAGGATCCCTGAGAAAGAGTTCCTCCGAGCTCTCGTGGGAGCTTTTATGGCGGAGTGAGAACTGTGAATGAAAAATGGGCGTATAATAGCCGTACCTGAAGGCTTGAGGGTGGTAGTATTTACAGGCGGTCACCTGACTTCTTGGACGTGCTCTGGATGAGGTCTAAAAGTTGTTGGATTCGAAACGGATTCGAATCAGGTTGTTACAGGGCCGGTAGTATCCGTATCTGGTTAGTTAGAGGATCGATGGCTAGAAGGCGGGGAGAGGTGGCCGATGGCTCGAGACTCAGTGGCTGCGTGGTCCCTAGGCCACTATTGTAGGTCCTAGGCCACGTCTTGGCATGATTCCTTGTTTGGAATCTTATTCTGTTATAGTGAATTTGAACTCTCCCGCGCCAGATTCCGCAGAGGTCTGAAGTAGCTCAGATCGGATGGTTGAGGAATGGTCTGGCCTTGATGGCAGAAGCATAAGAATAGCTCTGGTTGCCGAGGCATAAGGTTGGCTGAATCTGTCGAAGTATAATATGGTCGGCCGAGTCGGACTTCTGTGAAGCATGGAGTCAAGAACTCCTTGTCTTGGCTTCATGACGCCATCCTTCCCGTACAAAAGGTGCAAGGGGGCCAACGTGGCAACCATAGATGCCTTAATGATGGAAGGAAATAAGGCATTAAATGCCTTAAAGCAGGTGGATGCACATGGCCTTTATGAGGCCATAATTGCGTTGGTGCGAACGACATAGCGCGGCTGTGGAAACCGAGCTAGAGTGCCGAGGTATATTGGCCGAGGCATGTTGGCCGAGGTTAGGCTGGCCGAACTATGTTGGTCGAGCTATGCTGAATCTGGCCGAGGCTGAGGCTGGCCGAGCTATGTTGGCCAAGCTAAGTTGGCCGAGCCATGTTTTCTCCTTTTTTTATTCCATGCCAAGTCATTATGACGTTTTTGCACCATTAAATGCTCCAGCCTATTGACTTGACTGCTAGATATTAATGAGGTGGCCCTTGGGAGAACCCACGCACATAACGTGCCCCTTTTTTTCCTCTTTCTCTTTCTTCATTATGAGAGACGCTTGTTGCTAGAATGTCGCGCCAGCTGGCAAGCAGGGCATTTGGACTGGGCGCGACCCCATCGCCGATGTGAGCGTCAACAATGCAATGACGATTTTACCCCTCAACACATGTCCCCCACTCCCTAGTCCGAAGTGTAACTTCGGATATAGGGAGTAGAATTCTGGAGCAAACTTATTTGGGGAACATGTCATTCGATCCTCTGTAGAGGAAGTGTTTATCTCTGTTAGGTTAAAGAAAGGCATGGGCGGCCCTCTTGCTGAAGTAAAATAAGGCGCTTTAGTTGCGCTAGAGTGTCCAAAAAATTATCCTGTTGGGATGAAGCTTTAGTGTTGTATCACTCGGATTGGCCGAGGCTTTAGAAATATATCATTCGGCTGTAGCCGAGGCTTTGGAAATTTATTACTCGGTTGTTGCCGAGCCTTCAAAAATATATTACTCGGTTGTTGCCGAGCCTTCAAGAAATTTATTGCTCGGTTGTTGCCGAGCCTTCCCAAGATGCTACTCGGTTATAACCGAGGCTTTCAAATAATAAATTACTCGGTGTTGCCGGGCCTTCCCAAGATGCTACTCGGTTGCAGCCGAGGCTTCAAATAATAAATTACTTGGTGTTGTCGAGCCTTCAAATAATAAATTACTCGGTGTTGCCGAGCCTTCAAGATTATATCTTACTTGGCGTTGCCAAGGTACGGAGATCGCTCGGCCTAGCCGAGGATTTATAGAGATTATATTTTACTTGGTGCTGCCAAGGTACGGAGATCGCTTGGCCCGGCCAAGGATTTATGACTTTTATGGATGAATTTAATATTCGGTTGTTGCCGAGCCTTCAGAAATATATCACTCGGTCTTTGGCCGAGGCTTTGGAAATTTATTACTCGGTTGTTGCCGAGCCTTTAGAAATATATTACTCGGTTGTTGCCGAGCCTTTCCAAGATGCTACTCGGCTGTAACCGAGGCTTCCAAACATGCCACTTGGTTGTAACCGAAGCTTCCAAATAACAAATTACTCGGTGTTGCCGAGCCTTCAAGATTAATAACAAACTTCCTCGGCTTTTGGTCGAGGGTTCTGATATGTCACTCGGTCTTGGCAGAGGTTTCAGATAAGTAGGAGATGCACTCCGGCTCTGGCTGGGGCTTCCGATAATAAGAATGCACTCCGGCTCTGGCCGGGCTTATGATAATAAGAGATGCACTCCGGCTCTGGCCGGGGCTTCCGATAATAAGAGATGCACTCCGGTTCTGGCCGTGGCTTTTGATACGCACTTCGGCTCTGGCCGGGGCTTTAGATAAATAGGAGATGCACTCCGACTCTGGCCGGGGCTTCCGATAATAAGAGATGCACTCCGGCTCTGGCCGGGGCTTATGCACTTCGGCTCTGGCCGGGGCTTTCGATAACAAGAGATGCACTCCGGTTCTGGCCGGGGCTTCCGATAATAAGAGATGCACTCCGGCTATGGCCGGGGCTTATGCACTTCGGCTCTGGCCGGGGCTTTCCAATAATAAGAGATGCATTCCGGCTCTGGCCGGGGCTTTATATGACCTGCTTCTCATTGTAATTTTTTCAGAAAATTTATTACTCGGTTGTTGCTGAGCCTTCCCAAAATGCTACTCGATTGTAACCGAGGCTTCCAAATATTAAATTACTCGGTGTTGCCAAGCCTTCCCAAGATGCTACTCGGTTGCAGCAGAGGCTTCAAATAATAAATTACTCGGTGTTGCCGAGCCTTCCCAAAATGCTACTCGGTTGTAACCGAGGCTTCCAAATATTAAATTACTCGGTGTTGCCGAGCCTTCCAAATATGCCACTCGGTTGTAGCCGAGGCTTCAAATAATAAATTACTCGGTGTTGCCGAGCCTTCAAGATTATATTTTACTTGGCGCTGCCAAGGTTCGGAGACCGTTACTCGGTTGTAGCCGAGCCTTCAAGATTATATTTTACTTGGCGCTGCCAAGGTTCGGAGACCCTTACTCGGTTGTAACCGAGCCTTCAAGATTATATTTTAATTGGCGCTGCCAAGGTTCGGAGACTGTTACTCGGTCGTAGCCGAGCCTTCAAGATTATATTTTACTTGGCGCTGCCAAGGTTCGGAGACCGTTACTCGGTTGAAGCCGAGTCTTCAAGATTATATTTTACTTGGCGCTACCAAGGTTCGGAGATCGCTCGGCCCAGCTGAGGATTTATAGAGATTATATTTTACTTGGCGCTACCAAGGTACGGAGATCGCTTGGCCCGGCCAAGGATTTATATGACTTTTATGGATGAATTTATTACTCGGTTGTTGCCGAGCCTTCAGAAATATCACTCGTCTTTGGCCGAGGCTCTGGAAATTTATTGCTCGGTTGTTGCCGAGCCTTTAGAAATATATTACTCGGTTGTTGCCGAGCCTTCCCAAGATGCTATTCGGCTGTAACCGAGGCTTCCAAACATGCCACTTGGTTGTAACCGAGGCTTCAAATAATAAATTACTCGATGTTGCCGAGCCTTCAAATAATAAATTACTCGGTGTTGCCGAGCCTTCAAATTATATTTTACTTGGCGTGCCAAGGTTCAGAGACTGTTACTCGGTTGTAGCCGAGCCTTCAAGATTATATTTTACTTGGCACTGCCAATGTTCGGAGACCGTTACTCGATTGTAGCCGAGCCTTTAAGATTATATTTTACTTGGCGTACCAAGGTTCGGAGACCGTTACTCTGTTGTAGCCGAGCCTTCAAGATTATATTTTACTTGGCGCTGCCAAGGTTCGAAGACCGTTACTCGGTTGTAGCCGAGCCTTTGTGGAATAGGATCCGGTCCAGCCGAGGTATGGTGATTTAGCTCAAGACTCGGCCCAGCCGAGGTACGGAGATAGCTTAAGGAGATAGATCGGTTGTGTCGAGAATGGATGCGTAAGCAGCATCTGTTTTTTATTACGACTTCTTTGGAAAAATGATTTAGCGGCCGTGCCGCAGATAATTGAAACAGGATGCCAAAGCTGTAAATGGGGCAAGTCTATAGAGAGCGTACACTACTGATGGTATATACGGTGATTGTCCGAACTCCACGTTCGGGGGATTGATTTTCCGTTCAAATCTTGGAGTTTGTAGGTGTCAGGTCCGATGACTTCCGCCACTTGATAGGGGCCTTCCCAGTTCGTAGACGGCTTTCCTTGCTATAGCGGTTTGGAGACGGATGCTTTCTGGAGGATAAGATCGCTGGGCGAGAAAGATCTCCCTTTGACTTTGGAGGCGTGATAGCATCCGCGGATAGGGGGGTCCTATCTCCACGGGGATGACAGCTTCACGCCGAAGGCCATCCGAAACGGGGTCTCGCATGTGGGAAATCTCTGGGTGGTGCGGTAGACCCATGGCCGAGGCTGAAGCTAGACGTTGGACTTCTGTGAAGCATGGAGTCAAGAACTCCTTGTCTTGGGCTTTATGACGCCATCCTTCCTCACGCAAAAGGTGCCAAGGGGCAGCGTGGCAGCCATAAATGCCTTAATGATGGAAGGAGATAAGGCATTAATGCCTTAAAGCAGGTAGATGCACATGGCCTTTATGAGGCCATAAATGCCTTGGTGCGCATAGCGCGGCTATAGAAGCCGATCTGTTGTGCCGAGGCAGGGAGAAGGCGGAGATGGCGTTGAGTCGTGGCGAGAGGACATGGAGAGAGGGATCGGGCCCGCCGAGATCTCGGGAGATCCTTGTCGCAGCCCCCTTGCGGGACTGGTCTGGCCCCTTAGGTCGATGTGGGGGGGTCCGCGACTCCATGCGGACCAGAAGAAGTGGCTGGAGAAAGAGGAGCTGCGGCCTCTTCGGGGAGGCATGGAGCAGGGGCAGCTATAACTGGATGGGGAGCTGTAAGGCACTCCTGAACCAGATGGGTCAGGGCTTGGACCTGCTGGACCAGGTGGTGAACTGGTCCTGGGTCACTGGGACAGCTGGCGACGATGGAGTCTCAGTTGGTGGCGGCAACGCACCACGCTGCTCATCGGATCAGGTCTCTGGGAGGCGACCTGGTCCTGGGCTTCAGAAGTTGCCCTTCTCCGATTAGCCATGGAGAGGTTCTCTTCCAGATCGAGATCCTTGTCTCCTTTTTTCAAGTTTAATGGAACTTGAGGCCCTTCTTCTAGCGCCAATCTGTTGCTGCTGAAACCTGTCCTCTGGCTCGGGCGCGATTGGGCTGCAGCGTGGGCTCCCTCCTGGGCGGACCTGCAAGACAGTCCTCACGCGAGAGGCGTTGGGGGTGGCCCTCTGCGGAAGACCCTCCGACGCTCAAGTCAGTGGAGACCAGCAATCAACAAATATGGGGAAGAAGGATCCCTGAGGAAGAGTTCCTCGAGCTCTCGTGGGAGCTTTTATGGCGGAGTGTGAGAACTGTGAATGAAAAATGGGCGTAGAATAGTCATACCTAAGAGGCTTGAGGGTGGTAGTATTTATAGGTGGTCATCTGACTTCTTGGACGTGCTCTGGATGAGGTCTGAAAGTTGTTGGGATTCGAAACGGATTCGAATCAGGTTGTTACAGGTTGGTAGGATCCGTATCTGGTTAGTTAGAGGATCGACGGCTGGGAGGCGGGGAGAGGTGGCCGATGGCTCGAGACTCAGTGGCTGCGTGGTCCCTAGGTCACTATTGTAGATCCTAGGCAACGTCTTGGCATGATTCCTTGTTTGGAATCTTATTCTGTTACAGTGAATTTGAACTCTCCCGCGCCAGATTCCGCAGAGGTCTGAAGTAGCTCGGATCGGATGGCCGAGGAATGGTTTGGCCTTGATGGCAGAAGCATAAGAATAGCTTGGGTTGCCGAGGCATAAGGTTGGCTGAATCTGCCGAAGTATAATGTGGTCGGCCGAGTCAGACTTCTGTGAAGCATGGAGTCAAGAACTTGTCTTGGCTTCATGACGCCATCCTTCCTGTGCAAAAGGTGCCAAGGGGGGCCAACGTGGCAGCCATAGATGCCTTAATGATGGAAGGAAATAAGGCATTAAATGCCTTAAAGCAGGTGGATGCATATGGCCTTTATGAGGCCATAATTGCGTTGGTGCGAACGACATAGCGCGGCTATGGAAACCAAGCTAGAGTGCCGAGGTATATTGGCCGAGGCATGTTGGCCGAGGCTGAGGCTGGCCGAACTATGTTGGCCGAGCTATGCTGAATCTGGCCGAGGCTGAGGCTGGCCGAGCTATGTTGGCCGAGCTAAGTTGGCCGAGCCATGTTGGCCGAGCTATGTTGGCTGAGCCATGTTGGCCGAGCCATATTTTCTCCTTTCTTTTATTCCATGCCAAGTCATTATGACAGTTTCTGCACCATTAAATGCTCCAGCCTATTGACTTGACTGCTAGATATTAATGAGGTGGCCCTTGGGAGAACCCATGCACATAACGTGCCCCTTTTTTTTCTCTTGTTCTCTTTCTTCATTATGAGGAGACGCTTGTTGCTAGAATGTCGCGCCAGCTAGCCAGCTGGCAAGCAGGGCATTTGGACTGGGCGCGACCCCATCGCCGATGTGAGCGGTCAACAATGCAATGACGATTTTACCCCTCAACAGTACGCATTTGTGTTTAGCAAGTTCACACACTTCACAATGAAAATTCTTGACATCTACACCTTTAAACAAAAAAGGAAACAAAATTTTAATGGTCCTAAATGATGGATGTCCAAGTCGGCGATGGTAAAGTAAAATCTTTTCTTTATTGGATGAAAAATTCTAAAAAATAAAGGAATAAGATAACTTGCTCTTGGTGGTGCTTAATTAGTTTAGTGCTTCAAGGTAGTAAAGGCCATCACATTCTTTAGCAAGTCCAATCGTTCTCCCCGAATCCTCGTCCTGAAATATACAATGACTACGATGAAAAATCAAATATACAATGACTACAATGAAAAATCACATTACAACATAAGTCCTGAGTGAATTTTTGAACAGGCACAAGGTTAGTAGATAATTTGGAAACATGAACATTTCTTAGGATAAGTGATAGACTTATTCTAACATCTCCTACACTTGCTGCAGTGGTCAAGAAACCATCAGTTGTGGCTATTTTTTACTGCTTGGGCATGGGGAATATGTGAAAAAAATGTTTGATGGGTGGGTCATATGGTTGGTATTTCCCAACTCTAAAACCAAAGAATCGGCAAAAGTTCTATCCAAGACATTTAATCCAATAGAGAAAGAAAACTCACCTGAATAGGCTAACGAACAAGTACCTGAAGGTTTGTCAAGATTGCCAATAGGGGATCTCAACCTTTCGAGCTCCTGTAGTGCTGCTTCATTCTATTGAGTGACAGCAACATGGGTTTGGCCATTGCTCTTTGTTTGTCCTCCTTTTTGTCCCCATTCTCAACTTGAAGGTTCTCCATGAAGTTTTCAGCACCGTTCTCGAGTATGACGTGCTTTCTTGCAATAAGTGGACCACAAATTGTCCTTGTAATCATGGTTCTAGGCTTTTGATTGATCAGATCTTCTACCTTCATAGGCTAAAGCTTGTTCAATCTTTGGGACTGAATTATTGCCACCATTAGCCACCATAGCCGAGCTGTCCACACTCTATGACTTAAGCATCAATCCTCTTCTACTTTCCTCACCACGAATCAGCGCCACCACTTCATTGAAATATGGGACTTCCTGTTTGCCAAGTATCTGAATTCTCATTTGATCAAACTCCGCGTTGAGTCCAACAAGGAAATCATAAACCCTATCTTGTTCAATGAAATCCTTTAGAAGAACAGCATCTTCAGGACACTTGGTTTTTATAACCCTATAATGATCCAGTTCTTGCCACAAAGATTTCAATTGGTTGGCATATTCAGTAATAGACTTGCTCCCTTGTTTAGTAGCCATCGTTTTCACCTTCACCTTTAGAATAACAGCATCTTCAGGACACTGGGTTTTTATAACCCTATAATGATCCAATTCTTGCCACAAAGATTTTAATTGGTTGGCATATTCGGTAACAGACTTGCTCCCTTGTTTAGTAGCCACCATTTTCACCTTCACCTCATATACTTGAGCCGCATCTCTTGCCTTTGAATATGCCTGTTGTATTGTGTCCCAAATATCCTTGGCAGTAACCAAGAACAAACACGCATCACTAATCTCAGGAACCATTGAATTCCACAGCCATGCTTCAAACTTGGGATCTCCTGGTTTTGGTCCTATACCCGTGAGATGACTCAGCTTTCCCTTTCCTTTAAGCACGATATGATTGAGCTGAGACCATTTGAGATAGTTTTTTCCATCCAATCTATAGGCTGCCTGGATATTTTGCAATTCTTCAGGCTGTTGGGGTCGATCAACCTCCTCTGATTGTGATGTAGTGGTCGTATCTTCAACTTTTGACATCTTTCATAAGTCACAACTTGCTGACAATCAAGGCCAGTCACTAGCAAACCAGAAATCATCGATGATGACAGCTGGTGAGAATCAAAGAGAAATTGGCAATGAAGGCCAAGTAACAAATAAAAAAATCTAGCTATTAAGGTTGGTAAAATAAAACATGAAATACTCTGTTTTATCTTCAAAAAATAGAGCAAAACAGAGTCGGTACAAAATGTGACAAAGCAGAAGGAAAAAAACACAAAGCTTGGGCTATGCAAAGAAGAGAACTCATAACAAAAATTGAAGAACAGATTTTTCTGACTTCATTTTTTGTATAATGCACAAAAGATTAGCTATATACAAAACCTAGTTACTAAGAAAAAAAGAAAATTGACTAGGCAGATCCTATGATTTACGGACTGATTAGGCAGATCCCATAATTTATGAACTGACTAGATGGATCCCATGATTTACTGAATATTCTAATTAGATCAAATCCTAGAATAGTAGCCTGATCCTACAATATTCTAATTAGGTCAGCCTAATCCTAGGAAATCAGCTTAATCTTAGGAAATTAGCCTAATCCTAAAATATTCTAATTAGATCAACATGGTCCTAGGAAATCAGGAATTGTTACAAAATTTTTCACAAATACAAATTACATATTCNCGCGGCTATAGAAGTCGATTTGTTGTGCCGAGACAGGGAGAAGGCGGAGACGGCGTTGAGTCGTGGCGAGAGGACACTGGAGAGAGGGATCGGGCCCGCCGAGATCTGGGGAGATCCTTGTCGCAGCCCCCTTGCGGGACTGGTCTGGCCTCCTTAGATCGATGTGGGGGTCCGCGACTCCATGCGGACCAGAAGAAGTGGCTGAAGAAAGAGGAGTTGCGGCCTCTTCGGGGAGGCATGGAGCAGGGGCAGCTAATTGGATGGGGAGCTGTAAGGCGCTCCTGAACCAGACGGGTCAGGGCCTGGACCTGCTGGACCAGCGTGGCGAACTGGTCCTGGGTCACTGGGACAGCTAGCGACGATGGAGTCTCAGTTGGTGGCGGCAACGGCGCCACGCTGCTCACCGGATCAGGTCTCTGGGAGGCGACCTGGTCCTGGGCTTCAGAAGTTGCCCTTCTCCGATTAGCCATTGGAGAGGTTCTCTTTCAGATCGAGATCCTTGTCTCCTTTTTTTCAAATTTAATGGAACTTTAGGCCCTTCTTCTAGTGCCAATCTATTGCTGCTAAAACCTATCCTCTGGCTCGGGCGCGATCGGGCTGCAGCATGGGCTCCCTCCTGGACGGACCTGCAAGACAGTCCTCACGCGAGAGGCGTTGGGGGTGGCCCTCTGCGGAAGACCCTCCGACGCTCAAGTCAGTGGAGATCAGCAATCAACAAATATGGGGAGAAGGATCCCTGAGAAAGAGTTCCTCCGAGCTCTCGTAGGAGCTTTTATGGTGGAGTGTGAGAACTGTGAATGAAAAATGGGCGTAGAATAGCCGTACCTAAGAGGCTTGAGGGTGGTAGTATTTATAGGTGGTCACCTGACTTCTTGGACGTGCTCTGGATGAGGTCTGAAAGTTGTTGGGATTCGAAACGGATTCGAATCAGGTTGTTACAGGCCGGTAGGATCCGTATCTGGTTAGTTAGAGGATCGACGGCTGGGAGGCGGGGAGAGGTGGCCGATGGCTCGAGACTCAGTGGCTGCGTGGTCCCTAGGCCACTATTGTAGGTCCTAGGCCACGTCTTGGCATGATTCCTTGTTTGGAATCTTATTCTGTTACAGTGAATTTGAACTCTCCTGCGCCAGATTCCGCAGAGGTCTGAAGTAGCTCGGATCGGATGGCCGAGGAATGGTTTGGCCTTGATGGCAGAAGCATAAGAATAGCTTGGGTTGCCGAGGCATAAGGTTGGCTGAATCTGCCGAAGTATAATGTGGTCGGCCGAGTCGGACTTCTGTGAAGCATGGAGTCAAGAACTTGTCTTGGCTTCATGACGCCATCCTTCCCGCGCAAAAGGTGCCAAGGGGGGCCAACGTGGCAGCCATAGATGTCTTAATGATGGAAGGAAATAAGGCATTAAATGCCTTAAAGCAGGTGGATGCATATGGCCTTTATGAGGCCATAATTGCGTTGGTGCGAATGACATAGCGCGGCTATGGAAACCAAGCTAGAGTGCCGAGGTATATTGGCCGAGGCATGTTGGCCGAGGCTGAGGCTGGCCGAACTATGTTGGCCGAGCTATCCCCTTTTTTTCCTCTTGTTCTCTTTCTTCATTATGAGGAGACGCTTGTTGCTAGAATGTCGCGCCAGCTAGCCAGCTGGCAAGCAGGGCATTTGGACTGGGCGCGACCCCATCGCCGATGTGAGCGGTCAACAATGCAATGACGATTTTATCCCTCAACAGTACGCATTTGTGTTTAGCAAGTTCACACACTTCACAATGAAAATTCTTGACATCTACACCTTTAAACAAAAAAGGAAACCAAATTTTAATGGTCCTAAATGATGGATGTCCAAGTCGGCGATGGTAAAGTAAAATCTTTTCTTTATTGGATGAAAAATTCTAAAAAATAAAGGAATGAGATAACTTGCTCTTGGTGGTGCTTAATTAGTTTAGTGCTCCAAGGTAGTAAAGGCCATCACATTCTTTAGCAAGTCCAATCGTTCTCCCCGAATCCTCGTCCTGAAATATACAATGACTACGATGAAAAATCAATATACAATGACTACAATGAAAAATCACATTACAACATAAGTCCTGAGTGAATTTTTGAACAGGCACAAGGTTAGTAGATAATTTGAAACATGAACATTTCTTAGGATAAGTGATAGACTTATTCTAACATCTCCTACACTTGCTGCAGTGGTCAAGAAACCATCAGTTGTGGCTATTTTTGCTGCTTGGGCATGGGAATATGTGAAAAAAATGTTTGATGGGTGGGTCATATGGTTGGTATTTCCCAACTCTAAAACCAAAGAATCGGCAAAAGTTCTATCCAAGACATTTAATCCAATAGAGAAAGAAAACTCACCTGAATAGGCTAACGAACAAGTACCTGAAGGTTTGTCAAGATTGCCAATAGGGGATCTCAACCTTTCGACCTCTTCTTGGTTGAGAGCAATTGGCTCCTGTAGTGCTGCTTCATTCTATTGAGTGACAGCAACATGGGTTTGGCCGTTGCTCTTTGTTTGTCCTCCTTTTTGTCCCCATTCTCAACTTGAAGGTTCTCCATGAAGTTTTCAGCACCGTTCTCGAGTATGACGTGCTTTCTTGCAATAAGTGGACCACAAATTGTCCTTGTAATCATGGTTCTAGGCTTTTGATTGATCAGATCTTCTACCTTCATAGGCTAAAGCTTGTTCAATCTTTGGGACTGAATTATTGCCACCATTAGCCACCATAGCCGAGCTGTCCACACTCTATGACTTAAGCATCAATCCTCTTCTACTTTCCTCACCACGAATCAGCGCCACCACTTCATTGAAATATGGGACTTCCTGTTTGCCAAGTATCTGAATTCTCATTTGATCAAACTCTGCGTTGAGTCCAACAAGGAAATCATAAACCCTATCTTGTTCAATGAAATCCTTTAGAAGAACAGCATCTTCAGGACACTTGGTTTTTATAACCCTATAATGATCCAGTTCTTGCCACAAAGATTTCAATTGGTTGGCATATTCAGTAATAGACTTGCTCCCTTGTTTAGTAGCCATCGTTTTCACCTTCACCTTTAGAATAACAGCATCTTCAGGACACTGGGTTTTTATAACCCTATAATGATCCAATTCTTGCCACAAAGATTTCAATTGGTTGGCATATTCGGTAACAGACTTACTCCCTTGTTTAGTAGCCACCATTTTCACCTTCACCTCATATACTTGAGCCGCATCTCTTGCCTTTGAATATGCCTGTTGTATTGTGTCCCAAATATCCTTGGCAGTAACCAAGAACAAACACGCATCACTAATCTCAGGAACCATTGAATTCCACAGCCATGCTTCAAACTTGGGATCTCCTGGTTTTGGTCCTATACCCGTGAGATGACTCAGCTTTCCCTTTCCTTTAAGCACGATATGATTGAGCTGAGACCATTTGAGATAGTTTTTTCCATCCAATCTATAGGCTGCCTGGATATTTTGCAATTCTTCAGGCTATTGGGGTCGATCAACCTCCTCTGATTGTGATGCAGTGGTCGTATCTTCAACTTTTGACATCTTTCATAAGTCACAACTTGCTGACAATCAAGGCCAGTCACTAGCAAACTAGAAATCATCGATGATGACAGCTGGTGAGAATCAAAGAGAAATTGGCAATGAAGGCCAAGTAACAAATAAAAAATCTAGCTATTAAGGTTGGTAAAATAAAACATGAAATACTCTGTTTTATCTTCAAAAAATAGAGCAAAACAGAGTCGGTACAAAATGTGACAAAGTAGAAGGAAAAAAACACAAAGCTTGGGCTATGCAAAGAAGAGAACTCATAACAAAAATTGAAGAACAGATTTTTCTGACTTCATTTTTTGTATAATGCACAAAAGGTTAGCTATATACAAAACCTAGCTACTAAGAAAAAAAAAAAATTGACTAGGCAGATCCTATGATTTACGGACTGATTAGGCAGATCCCATAATTTATGAACTGACTAGATGGATCCATGATTTACTGAATATTCTAATTAGATCAAATCCTAGAATAGTAGCCTGATCCTACAATATTCTAATTAGGTCAGCCTAATCCTAGGAAATCAGCTTAATCTTAGGAAATTAGCCTAATCCTAAAATATTCTAATTAGATCAACATGGTCCTAGGAAATCAGGAATTGTTACAAATTTTTCACAAATACAAATTACATATTCCTCTATGGAATTTGTTTTTGGATGTTGGAACTTTTTTTACTGCATCACTGCGGCAACTTACACGACTTGAATATCTCATTTGATTGTTTGAAGTTAATGGAAAATTACCTACTACTTATAGAAGTTACACTTATGCATTGATTTTTCATCAGATATGGTCAGCTCTCAACTGCAGCTGCACCGTTATGCAACTGGACGAGAATCAAGGGTCATAACTGCCCTTACCCTTTTAAAGTCCCACCTTTTCAGGTCAAATAATTTATAATTTAGGAACTATCTAAAATTGTCTTTGTATATATGACAACTATGATACTTATTGTAAATAGAACTTATATTTGATTTTTGGATAGTTATCAAGGATACGTTAGTGCTGCCTTGGTCCTTGGTGGGGTTGATGTTACAGGACCTCATTTGCACACAGTGAGTACAAATTTTACTGCCTGTCCTCTAAGAGTTCTTGATCTGTTTGTTGACATTGAATGCTGTCTGCAATGGACAAATATCATGCAGATCTATCCTCATGGTTCAACTGACACCCTCCCTTTTGCTACGATGGGTTCTGGATCTCTTGCTGCGATGGCTATGTTTGAATCAAAATTCAGAGAGGGACTAACTGTAAGTTAACTAAGTTCACTGTATTGTGATCTGTTGTTTATGTTATGCGCATGGTAATGCCAACATATCTTTTCCATGACATATTTGGGGCTCTTCATGAGCACATATTTCGTACTCAGCAGGTAGCTTTTTGAATAAAACATTGTAGGAATACTGCAAGGGCAATTTTGTAATGTTTTTTATCACAATTGAGTGTAATTGTGGTATTAGAACATGTAGGTACGCGCTAGAAAATTGCTAGTCTTATTTAGGCTGAAAATGTCATAACCAGGTTTTCTCTATTATTTGTTGAATTCAGTTAATAGGTTGCATTTACAATTCTCACACATATATCATACTTTGTTCTTGCTATTAGCATATTTGGAGATTGCATTCACAAATGTCTATTGATAGGAAATTTTATGTTAAGACTTTGGAGAGACCTGTAAAGAATCCATATATGTTTGATTTTATTTTGAAAGCATTCTTCTTGAAAAATCTAATAGCTTGCATGAGCTATCAGACGATCCTACATAGAGAAGCTGCTAAACTTCTAGCAATGAATGGAATTCATATGATTGCGTTAGTTTCTATATAATTATGCATTAGAGAATCTCTAAAATGATCTAAACCATTAGATTTTTAGATCTACACATAGGTAGCTTATAGTCTGTGTGACAATCTTTGCAACACTGGAGACTATTCCATGTGTAAACATATCACAAGAATGTTTGATGTCAAGAAAGTTGAGTGTTGGGATTTGTATTGTTAAAAATCTAATATTGTTGAAAATAAGAAGCCCAATATGATATGCTTCTTTTGGAACTTTATTTGGATCTAAACTTTGTAAATGTCAAAAGTGCTGTTGATTTGCTTCATAAGAAGCTGCAGAAGTCTGGATCAGTTATAGCATGTATTTTCAACAGACAATTTACAAATCAAGGGCAGAGTGAATTTTGACAAGCTTTCCTGAGATGAGATCTGTTCAATAAAATTGTTCATTTGTGATCTTAAATTAAAATATGCTGGCAACCAACAAGCACTTCGCAATGCAGGTCAAGAGGAGTTTTCTTCTGATGTACAAGAATCCTCTGGTAGCAATTCAAATATTGCTATTAATTTTTAATTTTTGTTTTTCTTTTGCAGAGAGATGAGGGAATAAAACTTGTGTGTGAGGCAATATGCTCTGGCATTTTTAATGACTTGGGCAGTGGTAGCAATGTTGATGTTTGTGTTATAACAAAGGTACACCTTATATGATTGCCTACCATTTGATTGTTCTCTAATGAGGCTATTCCTAATATTTTCTGTTTATTTTCATTTTGCTAATTAGGGCCGCTTAGAATACTTGAGAAATCATCAGCTGCCAAATCCAAGGACCTATGTCAGTTCTAGAGGCTATTCCTTTGTCAAAGGGCATACTGGTAATTTCTTATCATATATGCGTAAGGTTAACCTTGATCATGTGTATAGTGTTTACCTGCATCTTCCATTAAAAATAAGAATAATTGATCAGAGGTATTGAGAAGTGTTGAGAGAAGTTGGATAAACAATATGGTTTTTTAAGGAATTATTAGGCGAATGCGGTCAAATTTAGGATCCAATTATTTTCTTCATCTTTGGATCTACATGGATCCTAAAGCCACCTTATTTTTTCTTCACTTTCTTCATCTTTGGGATCTAAGAGTTGTATGGATCCAAAGATGAGGAAGATAATCGGATTTAGGTTAGGGTACATTCGAATGGAGCCAAATGTATATATATAACTATTCTTTTAAGAATTTGGATTTTTTTTTTTTTTGAATTTGTATTGATAGAAAGTTCACAAGAAATTTGTAAATGTTGAGTTCCCTTTCTAAGCTTTTTTTTAAAAAGAGAACTATTGAGTAACATTTATAGAAGTATGAAAAATGGAAGGTGGTGATTACCATTAAGCAATCTAAAGGTCACATATTGGCCGTAGAAGGTTAAAACAATGTTTGATTTTAAAAAAAAAAATTAAATTAAATGCGGTGCTTTTAATAGATCGTCACAATGAATGGCACCAGTGATTTCCTAGATTTCTTTCTTCATTTATTTATTTTTTATTAGCATTGTAGCTTTCTAATTGTTGTGTGAATGTATGCAGAGGTCTTGTCTGCTAAGATCACTCCATTGAAGGAAAAAAGGTGGAAGTTGTTGAGGGAGATGCCATGGAAGAGTGATTGATAAGCTGAATGAGACGTGGATTTCATATTCTAGCTTGAAACTTCCATTTCTTGTTTATCTCAGTTCTTTAGCATAATGGTGTTCATACTTTTATATTGTTTTCCTTTGCTTGAAAGCCCCACAAACTAATTCAGCCATGCTGCAAATGTACTGTTTAGACCTGCATTAAACTTCATCCTACACATGGTAGAGGTTAATTTGGCTGTGCTATTGTGCTTATATGATTCGGCTTAGAGGTGGTCACGGGTTCAGGTGGCCCATCCAGTCTGCTCGGCAGGTCTGAGATTTTGAATACTTGGGCTCTAAAAATAGATTCATGGGACAGGTCTAGGAGGGGGGAAAAGAAGGAAAACAAAAAAGGCCTGAACTACAAAATACATAGGGCTTGGGAAGATTAAAAACAGCTTGAACCAGTCCGATCTGTGATGATAACCGGCTAATTGGTTCACCTAGTCTGTCCAGTTCTATCTTAAATTTTGGGCCTAGTTCAAAATTTTGCAAGCTTCGATATTAAAAAAAGGAAAAGTCTTTGTACACCGCTCTGGTGCAGCAAGTCTTACGTGGGCTACACCGTTCCTTTTTATTGGTCCATATGGATTCTATGGCTTGATGTGATGGGACAGGATAGCAGGGGGATAATGTTACTTTTTGATCGTGACATCCATTAAAATCGTTTACCTTTCACCATTGGTGTGCAGATGAAAATGTTTTTTTCCTTCAGCTTACTCAATTCGCCATCTTATTTGGATTTTGTTGATAAAAAACTCTATCTGATTGTAAAATATTCTTTCTGTGAGTTTGGAGTTGAGGTTGTGGTTCATGAGCTGACGATGGCTTCCAGGATCTCCTACCAGATAAGATGGGGGTAGAAGTAGGCCTGCATGAGGTGTTAGTTTGGATCAGCATCATCGCCTTAGCATACCTTGATGAAGGGGTTTGGTGCCGATGACATCGGTATTTAGGAACCGGATGAGTTTCGTTTGGAGATCAATGGTCTTTTTGGTATGGTGATAGCTTTGGAGGATTCATCAGCTTTGGTGCTAGTTTTTGATGATTCATCAGCTTTGGTTCATCTGTGTTCATTAAACTCTAACTTCTTAACACTTTGCTGCTCAAAAAACATTCGTTTAATTTCTCAAGGTCCTCATATCTAGCTTGAAAAAAAAATTTTGGGGTGTTGTAATTTCTTTTTTGGCCTATATCAGAAATTTTTTTGGGGTGTCTAATTTTTTTTTTGGCCTATACTAAATATTTTTTGGGATGTTGTAATGCTTTATCTTAACGTTTTTGAATGGTGTCGTAAGTTTTCAACTAGGGTGTCGTAAGTTTATAAATGGGGTATCATAATTTTTTAGCTTATATCAGAATTTTTTTGTGATGTTATAATGCTTTGTTTTAACGTTTTCTGAATGGGTGTCGTAGGTTTTGAACTAGGGTGTCATAGGTTTTGAAATAGGGTGTCGTAGGTTTTCAACTAGGGTGTCATAGGTTTTGAACTAATGCTTTGTTTTAACGTTTTCTGAATGGTGTCGTAGGTTTTGAACTAGATTGTCGTAGGTTTTGAACTATGGTGTCCTAGGTTTTGAACTAATACTTTGTCTTAACGTTTTTCAAATAGGTGTTGTAGGTTTTGAACTAGGGTGTCGTAGGTTTTCAACTAGGGTGTCGTAGGTTTTGAACTAGAGTGTCGTAGGTTTTGAACTAGGGTGTCGTAGGTTTTCAATTAGGGTGTCGTAGGTTTTGAACTAATGCTGTCTTAACGTTTTTGAATAAGGTGTCGTAGGTTTTGAACTAGGGTGCCGTAGGTTTTGAACTAGGGTGTCGTAGGTTTTCAATTAGGGTGTCGTAGGTTTTGAACTAATGCTTTGTCTTAACATTTTTTGAATGGTGTCGTAGGTTTTGAACTAAGGTGTCATAGGTTTTCAACTAGGGTGTTGTAAATTTTGAACTAATGCTTTGTCTTAACGTTTTCTGAATGGGTGTCGTAGGTTTTGAATTAGGGTATCGTAGGTTTTTAACTAATGCTTTGTCTTAACGTTTTCTGAATGGGTGTCGTATGTTTTGAATTAGGATGTCGTAGGTTTTGAACTAGGGTGTCGTAGGTTTTGAACTAATGGTTTGTCTTAACGTTTTCTGAATGGGTGTCATAGGTTTTGAACTAGGGTGTCGTAGGTTTTGAACTAGGATGTCTTAGGTTTTCTGAATCGGTCTCCGCCAGGCGAGCAGGCACACTGCGGCCACTACCATTCACATGCAGCTCGGTGCCTTCATCGATCCTTTTCGTCCATCATGCCACCATGAAGAACATCGATCCCACGATCAACTTTCAGCCTCAATTTTTCTTCTTGCCCTACTGGTTGGGCAACTCATGAACAACTATTGTTGCAGGAGGTATCTCCTATAACGATGAGTTTCACTGCATCATCATGATTTTTCTAGCAAGGTTCCGACCAGTACGTGGATATATAGTGAATGAGGTGGAAGCATCGTACGAGTTGTATAAGAAGTTCGAGCGGATTCATCCTTCAGCACTTAATTCCTTTCTCTCCGTCTCTTTTTGATTTTTGGCGCGTATTTTTTCAGGATTAATTGTTGATGCAAATCTCAAGGACAAAGCCATATATAGCTCTTCCTTACCCTCTTCTGATTTTAAAGTTAAATGAATCCCTTCCCCATTGTTCAACATAAACCGAAGTCCTTCTCCAGTCTTGCAGGCTCCTGGCAACTCGTGTCTTATGAGACGGTCAAACGTGATTTAAGAATGCACGAGCCTCTAAGAGGTTTAATATTGAATGTGCTCGTTGTGCGTGAAGAGTCGTTTCTCCTATGAAAGCATCAACAAGAAAGTTTCTCCCTAACTAATTGTTGGGGGGTAAAACCATCATTGCATTAATATGCGAAAAGGCTAAGACCAACCTCTCTTTTCATCTCCTCGAGCTTCCAGTAGCTCGCCTCTCCGAGCTCCCATAGCTCGGCTTCCCCGAGCTTCCAGTAGCTCGCCTTTACCGGGCTCCCATAGCTCGGCTTCCCCCGAGCTTTCGTAGCTCGCCTCTCCCAGGTTTCCATAGCTCGGCCTTCCCGGGCTTCCGTAGCTCGGCCTTCCGGGCTCCTATAGCTCGGCCTCCCCGGGCTCCGTAGCTCGGCCTTCCCGGGCTCCTATAGCTCGGCCTCCCCAGGCTTCCGTAGCTCGGCCTTCCCGGGCTCCCGTAGCTCGGCCTCCCCGGGCTTCCATAGCTCGGCTCTCCCGAACTTCCTGTAGTTCGTTTCCCCCGAGCCTCCATGACCCGGCTTCACTGAACGACCCACGATCCAATACCCACCTCCGTGGAACCTGACGCGGGAGAGCCTCGCCTACTGTAACGGCACCCTAGGCAAGGAATCATGCTGAGAAATGGTCTAGAACCTATCAAGGCTACCTGAGACCTACACATCTACCAGATCTCAAGCCATCAAGGAGCTCTCCCAGCCGTCGATCCCCTAACGGACAAGATACGGATCCCAACAGCCCCACAACGGCCTGATTCGATCCACTCCCGTATCCTAACAACCTCTGAACCTTCCAGAAGGCGCTCAAGATCCAGGTGACAGTCTATAAATGGGACACTCCCAGATTCCCTCAGGTACGCACATGCGCGCTTACACCCCAGTCTCACTCTCCTGCTCTCGCCGGCAGCTCGTCGGTGCTCTTGCCCTCTAGAGCTCCCGATTGGCCGCCCCCAGAGAGGTCTCCCGGAGAGATCCACCTCCCCACTTTCTGGTTGATCGCTGATTTCCTCCACTGACTTGAGCGTCGGAGGGTCTTCCATGGAGGGCCACCCCCAACGCCTCTCGCGTGAGGACTTGTGTGCAGGTCCGCCCACTGGAGATCGACTGCGCCCGAGTCGGAGGACGGATCCCGGCGGCAACAGATTGGCGCTAGAGGAAGGGCCTCAAGTCCCATTAAAACTTGAAGAAAGGAGACAAGGATCCTAAGCTGGAGTAGAACCTCTCTAATGGCCAATCGAAGAAGAGCAACCTCTGAAGCTCAAGATCAGGTCGCCTCTCAGAGGCCTGATCCGACGAGCGGTGTAGCGCCGCAAGCCACCACCGGTCGAAACCCCGTCACCGCCTGCCATCCCGGTGACCCAGGACCAGTTTGCCTCACTGGTCCAACAAGTTCAGACTCTGACCCACCTGGTCCAGGAGCGCCTTATGGTTCCTCCTGCTCCACACTTTCATAAGGAAGCGGCGGTTCCTTCTTCACGGCGACTTCTTCCTCCAGTCCGCGCAAATCTGCGGACCCCCCACATCGACCTAAAGGGGACAAGCCGGTCCCGCGAGGCGGTCACAACAGAGATCCTCCCAGATCTCGGCGAGCCCGGTCTCTCTCACCAGTGACCTCCCACCATGATTCGACGCCGTCTTTGCGATCTTCTCGCCCAGCTCCTCCTCTGGCTGGCGAAGAGGAGATCCGTCGTCAGATCCAGGAAATGCGTCAGGAGCTGGACGCCGCCAAGCAGGCCATCCGCCCCAGCCCAAAGCGGAGCAGGGCATCCCTTTCTCTAAGGGGATTATGGAGGAAGTGATCCCTCCCATGTCAAGTTACCAGCCGTCGAGCCTTACCACGGCTCTTCTGACCCGGACGACCATCTTAGCAGCTTCCGGTCAATAATGATGTTCCACGGAGCATCTGATGCGGTCCTCTGCCGCGCCTTCCCCTCCACCCTCAGAGGATCCGCCCGAACCTGGTTCAATGCTTTGAAGCCAGGTTCTATCGATTCATTTGACGAGCTGAGCCGCCTTTTTATTGGTCAGTTCGTCAGCAGCCGCCGCCACCGACGAAGATCTGACTCCCTCTCCGAAGTCAAGCAGAGAGAGGGGGAGTCCTTGAGGAATTATCTTGGCCGTTTTAATAAGGCCATGTTAGAGGTGGACCACCTTAATCATGAGGTGGCCATGTCCGCCCTGGGGGGGAGTCTCGAAGGAGAGCGACTTCTACCTGCTATGGAAGTCAGCTACCCCCCTGCCTCTCTGATATGATGGCCCTGGCGGACAAGTACGCTAGGGTCGAGGAATCGCGGAGAGTTGCCCGCGCTGAGCAGGCAAAGAAGAGGAGCCCAAAGTCCCCGACAGGCACCGTCCCGCCCGGCGACCAAGTCCGCCTCGCCGCCAGAGAGTCCCTCCGCTGCCGCCAAGGAATCGCTCCCGGAGCCCTCCCAGGCGATTCGACCACTACACTCCGCTGACCGTGCCCCGGGCGCAAATCCTCATGGAGATAGAGCGCCAGCTTCCCCGGCCAGCCTCTCCGAGGGAACCCGACCCGAAGAGATCCCACCAAGTACTGCCGCTACCATAGGGAGCACGGTCACGACACTGAAGAATGCTGGCAGCTGAAAAATGAAATTGAGAGGCTGATCCGGGGCGACTGAATCAGTTCAGGAGGGCGCCCGAGCCACAACAACAAGGAGGTGACCGCCAGCCCGAACTTCAACAACCTCCTCCTCCACCGAATCCGCCCGTGATCGGCCGCATTAACATGATTGAGAGGCCGGCGGATCGAGCCCCAGGGGCGACAGTGAAGGATCGGCGCCAAAGAAGGCACGGACGGGCGAGCTCTCCTTCTCCGATGATGATCTCCTAGGGATACAGCTTCCCCATGATGACGCACTAGTTGTATCCCTTAATTTGAATAACTATGATGTAAGCCGAATCCTAGTTGATAGTGGAAGTTCGGTAAATGTTTTGTACCTCGGTGTGTTTGCCAGGATGAAATTACTCATGGAAAACCTTCGAGCCGTGGATTCCACCTTGATGGGATTCACAGGCGACGTCGTCGTCCCGGAAGGGGTCGTCACCCTGACGGTCCGCGCGGGAACCTGGCCCCTTGTGACCATTGTCCAGACAGACTTCCTAGTAACCGACCTCAGATCCCCCTACAACGCAATATTCGGCAGGCCCGGTCTAATGTCCCTCAAGGCAGTTGTCTCCATCCCGCATCTATCCATGAAGTTTCCCACCGAGCAAGGAGTTGGAGTTGTTCGGGAAGTCAGGCCATGGCTCGGCAGTGCTTTGTTACAAGCCTTCAGTCTAGAATGCCGGAGGTTGATGGGCTGGACGCTCGCGAAGACTTCGCCGAACAGCGAGGAGAACCGGCAGAGGAATTGGAGGAGGTGCCATTGGATGAGGCTCGTCCCGACCGAACTATAAAGATCGGGTCGCTGCTCAAAGGAGAGTCTCGGCACAAATTGATCAGGTTCCTCCGAAGTAACGCTGACATCTTCGCCTGGTCCGCCTCCGACATGCCAGGGATCAGCCCCGAGGTTCTCGTCCATCATCTCAATGTGGACGAGATGCACAGGCCCGTCAAGCAGAAAAAGAGAAGCTTCGCCCCGGAACGACAAAAGGCCATTGAAGAAGAAGTAGACAAACTCATCAAGGCTAATTTCGTCCGGGAGGTAAATTATCCGAGCTGGCTATCAAACGTCGTCATGGTGAAGAAATCGAACGGCAAATGGAGAATCTGCATCGACTTCACCGACCTCAACAAAGCCTGCCCGAAGGACAGCTTCCCCCTCCCTCGGATCGACCAGCTCGTGGATGCCACCTCAGGCCACCAGATGCTGTCATTCATGGACGCCTATTCAGGCTACAATCAGATCCGAATGGCCCCTGAAGATGAAGAAAAGACCGCCTTCATAACCGACCGAGGTACTTACTGTTACCGCGTTATGCCTTTTGGTCTTAAAAATGCAGGTGCCACCTACCAGAGGCTGGTCAACAAAGTATTCAAGGAGCAAATCGGCCGGAATATGGAGGTGTACGTGGACGACATGCTGGTCAAAGCAAGGAGGCATCAGCATGTCGAGGACCTCACAGAGAGCTTTGCCACGCTGCGCAAGTATGGGATGAGACTCAACCCGACCAAATGTGCCTTCGGTGTTAACTCCGGGAAGTTTCTCGGCTTCATGGTCTCCCAGCGAGGTATCGAAGCCAACCCCCAGAAGATTCAAGCTCTCCAACAAATGGCGCCCCCGGCATCTGTCAAAGAGGTCCAGCGCCTAACCGGGAGGATAGCGGCCCTAAACCGCTTCGTGGCGCGGTCGGCCGAGAGATGCCTCCCCTTCTTCAAAACTCTCCGATCGGCCAAAAATTTCCAGTGGACTCCCGAATGCCAAAGGTCATTTCAAGATCTCAAGAAGTACCTTGGCTCGCCCCCACTCCTCAGTAGTCCGGCCCCAGGGGAGACCCTATTCTTGTACCTGGCTGTTTTGGAAGGTGCGTTTGCTCGGTGCTGATCAAAGAAGAAGGCAAAGTCCAAAAGCCGATCTACTATGTCAGCAGGCTACTCCGCGATGCGGAGACAAGGTACAGCAGAATTGAAAAGATGGTGTTGGCCTTAATCACCTCAGTTCGGAAGCTGCGGCCGTACTTCCAAGCACATTCCGTGACGGTTCTGACGACCAACCCATCAAGGCGGTAGTCCACCGTCCCGAGACGTCGGGGAGAATGACCAAGTGGGCCGTCGAGCTAAGTGAGCATGACATACATTTCAGCCTCGTCCAGCCATCAAAGCCCAGGTGCTTGCCGACTTCCTCCTCGAGTGTACCA
This sequence comes from Calamus simplicifolius, assembly GCA_900491605.1. Taxonomy (NCBI): domain Eukaryota; kingdom Viridiplantae; phylum Streptophyta; class Magnoliopsida; order Arecales; family Arecaceae; genus Calamus; species Calamus simplicifolius. The sequence goes on from UESW01003897.1 coordinate 147,973, forward strand.
TCCCGGAGGACGGTTCTACCCCAGACTCCCCGAAGAACCAAAAGCTGGAGCCCGGTGGCTCCTCCATGTCGACGGGTCATCTAATGCCCATCGCTCCGGTGCGGGTCTGGTTCTCACCAGTCCAGAGGGGATAACCTTCGAATATGGCGTCCGATTCTCCTTCCCGGCCTCCAACAACGAAGCCGAGTACGAAGCCCTGTTAGCCGGCCTCCGAATCGCCCGCAATCTGAAGGTGGAGAAGCTTAATGCCTTCACCGACTCTCAGCTGGTAGCCGGCCATGTACGAGGAGAGTTTGAAGCCCGGGAACCGAACATGGTTCGGTATCTTCAGGAGGTGCGGAACCTGCTTCCCCATTTTGCCGAATTTGAAATCATTCAGATTCCCAGATCCGAGAACGCCCGCGCCGACCTACTCTCCCGATTGGCGACCGCGGAGTCAATGGACGCGAGCAAAGTTCCACCTGGAGACTTTGGAAAGCCCAGCATCGCGGAAGCCGACCGAATAATGCAAGTTGAGGCCGAACCATCATGGTTCGACCCTATCCTCAAATATCTCAGAGAAGGGTCGCTTCCGTCCGACCGAAGGGAGGCTAGAAAGCTGAAGCTGCAGGCCACTCACTACGTGTTGATTGACAACCAGCTTTACAAACGGTCTTTTTCTATGCCGCTGCTCAGATGCCTTCGCCCATCCGAAGCAGATTATGCTCTGCGCGAAGTACATGAAGGGATTTGCGGCAACCATCTGGGAAGCCGGTCCCTATGCCACAAGGTGCTGCGGCAAGGCTATTACTGGCCGACCATGCAGAAGGATGCGGACGACCTAGTCCGAGCCTGCGACCCTGCCAGAGGCATTCAAGCATCCAAAGGCCCCTCCGCCGAACTAGTTTCCATATCCTCCGCTTGGCCCTTTGCCAAATGGGGGATGGACATCCTCGGCCCATTCCCGCTTGCCACAGGACAGCGGAAATTTCTATTTGTCGCCATCGACTACTTCACCAAATGGGTCGAAGCGGAAGCAGTTGCACAAATTACCGAGGCACGGGCCAGAGATTTTGTGTGGAGGTCCATCATCTGCCGATTCGGCCTCCCGCATACCTTAATCACCGACAACGGTAAGCAGTTTGACAACTCTAAATTTTGCCAGTTCTGTGAGGAGCATGGAATCCGTCACCACCTCACTTCGGTCGGGCACCCACAAGCCAATGGAGCGGCCGAAGTGACCAACAGGACCCTCCTTCAGGGAATCAAAGCTCGCCTCTCCAGAGCCCAAGGCAGGTGGGCGGAGGAGCTGCACATGTCTTATGGGCCTACCGCACCACCCCGAGAATCCCGACAGGTGAAACCCCATTCCGAATGGCTTTCGGCACAGAGGCCGTATCCCTGTGGAAATAGGCCTCCCATCATTGCGGGTGGAAAGCTACTCAGAGGAAGCTAGCAACGAACAGCTCCGCACCAACCTCGACCTGGTAGAGGAGATAGAGAGAAGGCCCGGATTAGAATGGCCGCTTATCAACAAAGGTAGCCCGTTATCACGCCTCCAGAGTCAAAGGGAAAGCCTTCCTGCCCGGCGACCTTGTCCTCCGAAAGGCCTCTGTTTCCAAACCGCTGGAACAAGGAAAGCTGGCGCCAAACTGGGAGGGCCCGTACCAAGTAGCGGAGATCATTGGACCGGGAACCTACAAGCTACAAGATTTGGATGGGAAATCCATTCCCCGGACGTGGAATTCGGACAATCTCCGAAAATATTATCAATAGGGTACGTCCTCTCCAAGTTTATTTTCATATGCCTCATTATATCTTCCTGTCGGCACATTTTTTCAATGCAAATCATTATGCACTACATCACCAAAGATTGCAAAAAGAAATAGATGCTGCTTACCAATCCTCGGCACGACCGAGCTACTTGTCTGGACAGGAATTCTCCGAACCTTGGCAGGGCCAAGTAAAATATTCTCCGAACCTCGCCGGGCCGAGCAACAAATTCTCCGAACCTTGGCAGGGCCAAGTAAAATATTCTCCGAACCTTGGCTGGGCCGAGCAACAAATTCTCCGAACCTTGGCAGGGCCAAGTAAAATATTCTCCGAACCTCGGCTGGGCCGAGCAACAAATTCTTCGAACCTTGGCAGGGCCAAGTAAAATATTCTCCGAACCTCGGCTGGGCCGAGCAACAAATTCTCCGAACCTTGGCAGGGCCAAGTAAAATATTCTCCGAACCTCGGCTGGGCCGAGCAACAAATTCTCCGAACCTTGGCAGGGCCAAGTAAAATATTCTCCGAACCTCGGCCGGGCCGAGCAACAAATTCTCCGAACCTTGGCAGGGCCAAGTAAAATATTCTCCGAACCTCGGCTGGGCCGAGCAACAAATTCTCCGAACCTTGGCAGGGCCAAGTAAAATATTCTCCGAACCTCGGCCGGGCCGAGCAACAAATTCTCCGAACCTTGGCAGGGCCAAGTAAAATATTCTCCGAACCTCGCGGCCGAGCAACAAATTCTCCGAACCTTGGCAAGGCCAAGTAAAATATTCTCCGAACCTCGGCTGGGCCGAGCAACAAATTCTTCGAACCTTGGCAGGGCCAAGTAAAAATTCTCCGAACCTTGGCAGGGTCAAGTAAAATATTCTCCGAACCGCAGCAAGGCCGAGTAAAAATTCTTTAGGTTAAGACACCGGCTGGAAACCGAAATACGCAGGCCCCAATTAAGGCCGAGGGACTTCCAAATAGTCCCCAAAACTTTCGCCGGTTTAGAAAGAAGCACGCTGAGCAAAAACCATCAACGCGCACAAAGAAGGCACCTCCGGCGAACCCCTTAAAGGGTTCAATAAGCCCCGCGTAATTGGCCAAAAGCCCCGAGCAGAGCCAGGGAATTCCCCTCTGCTACTAAAATCTTTGGGTAAACGCCCCTGTAACCCGTCAAACAAAGCGTCTATCTCGACGCATGAACCAGTGGAGCCACGCCGACTCCCCAACTATTATGCAACTGGCATGTTTAAAGCTAAAAACTCTTGAAAAAGAAGGTTACCCAAACAAAGCCTTTTTTCATTGATCGGGAAAAAAGGAGTACAAAAAGAGACAAGAAAAGCAAAAATAGAAAGCAAAAGTAACGGAGGCCCTAAATCAGGGTTCGGAGTCGCTCCCAGAGGCCAGCAGATCCTCCAGGCGCTCGGTGAGGTCGGCAACCTACTGGCGAAGTGATGCGATCTCCTCCCTCTGCCGGTCTGCAACCCGGTGCAAGGCCTCCGCCTCCTTAGTGGATACATCCACGTACTCCTCGATGACCCTTGCGAGCTGCTGTTGGCTCGCAAGGGTCGACGCCAGACCCAACCCGTCAACAGTGATTGTGGTATACCCCCTCTGTGGGTGTAAGAGACCAACGAGTGATGCACGTAACTCTTTGGAGGATCACCCTTGAGAAGCCATGGTCTAATACTATTTCAAGATCTGAACCGAGGAATGACTAAGACCACACCCCTCGGTCATATTTATACTTGCCAGGCGGGTATCTCGATCGGACGCACCGCAGCAACCGACCTACGAGAACTCACCACGTGTCATCGCTCTATTGCCTGCGGAATCCGAAGGGTCATGCCCCATCCGAGAGAGATCGGTAAGCACGTACGGATTATTCGGGAAACCCCCTGAACAGGATATTTTCTGATCTGCCGGCCCCCCATAATAAATGCTCCCAGCACTTCCCCAAGCTCTTTTTTTGGGAAGCGTGGAGGGAAGAAATCTAGCGTCTGGCCAGTGACTTGTCCCCTTGGGAAGGATAACGTCATAAATAACGAAGCGTGACAACATACCGCTCGTTTCGCTCTGGCGCCCCTCACCAAGCGTCATAGAGACCTTACACTACGGCTCATAGTGGCAGCTAAGTCATTTCTCCGAGCCCTGAGTCTCCGAAGCTTGGCAGAGCCAAGTAAAACTTCTCCGAACCTCGGCTGGGCCGAGCAACAAGTTCTCCGAACCTTGGCAGAGCCAAGTAAAACTTCTTCGAACCTCAGCTGGGCCGAGCAACAAGTTCTCCGAACCTTGGCAGGGCCAAGTAAAAAGTTCTCCGAACCTCGACTCCGTCGAGCTACAAGTTCTCCGAACCTTGGCAGGGCCAAGTAAAAGTTCTCCAAACCTCAGCTCCGCCGAGCTACAAATTCTCCGAACCTTGGCAGGGCCAAGTAAAAAGTTCTCCGAACCTCGGCTCCGCCGAGCTACAAGTTCTCCGAACCTTGGCAGGGCCAAGTAAAAAGTTCTCCGAACCTCGGCTCCGCCGAGCTACCAAATCTCCGAACCTCGGCTGGACCGAGCTATGAAATCTCCGAGCCTCGGCTGGGTCGAGCTACGAATTCTCCGAACTTTGATAAGGCTGAGCCGCGAATATTCGAACGAGACAAAATACCAAGCCTCGAACCGAAGTAAGGAACGTGTTCCGCCGAACGATCTCCAAACCGCCGCTTGCGAACCTCGACTAGTTCGGATAGCGCGGGATCTTCGCCTAAGAACGAGTGAGGCACCCATGCCCAACAACAACAATAAGCTTGGCACAGAAGAAATAGAGATTGAGAAACAGAATAGAACTCTCTTTATTGCCGTCAAAACCGGTTATAAATGCCTGAAAGGCATTACAAGAGCATCGAAATGCATAAAATAAAGACGAGTACAAAACTCGGGCAACTGCTTCAAAGTAGACCTGGGCAACCGTGGTGCTCCGGCATCCGATCGCCGACCAGATGAGCCGCATCCAGTCAGCTCGAGCCGATAATGGCCGGGCGACGTGAACCAATCGTTGCGGCCAGCTTCAGTCAATAATGATATCTCGGTGACCCAACCGAGATATCAGGTGGCCATCCCAGACCACCCCATCGAGGGACCCCCCGGCGAGCAGGTAGGAAGCTAGCGGACCCTGGCATCAGAACGCTCTCCCAAACCGAGTGTGCGCCGCCCTACCTCGCCTTGGCTCAAGGACAAGGTGTCGCGGGCGGCACACTTTCACCTCCTTCCCGTGTGGCAAAAGATTCCCCAGGCGGACGAGCCTAGGAATCCAAATCAAGGGAGGAGGAGAAGTTCAAGCGAGCCATGGGGAGCCCGCGTGCACCCCCTACCGTACGTCTCCGAAGGGGAACCACAAAGGTCACACGGGAAGAGTATGTGTGCGCTCTCCGTGTGATCTCTGCGCCCTCTATATGCGCTCTCCATATGATCTCCGGGACTCATCCCCTAAGGGCGAGCCATCCTTCGGCAGCTCCTTCATCGCCCCAACTATCCGGAGGCAAAGAGCTTGCAAGAGAAAAGCTCAGTCCTCCCACTCGTAGCAGCAGAGAAACGAGCATGATGAAAGCTCTAGTGGAAAAGAAACTTTTGGGGATGACTTAACACTACCCCGCTTTCCATTTTTATAGGCCAAAGATGAGCCAGGAATAATCACCAAGGCTACAAGCCCCGAGATTCAAACACCTGGGCCATACCTCCATGTGGCCTCCCAGGATGAAAGCAATGCCCTATTGCACGCCGAGCCCACCCCTGAACTATGACGCATGCGAAGATTTCCTCTTAATCCTGAATCACGGTCATTAAATGCAGAGGATCGTCCACTGGCATCACGGAAATTGGCAGGATCAGGGGACCGTCCTACGAAAATAATATCCTCCAATGGTAAATGGCTGCGTGCGTCGTACGTCAAAACGGCCCACATGGGAAAAGAGCGCCTTCCGGAAAGCACCAGGACAGCTTTTCTCAACCTACAGTGCCGTATCATCAATTTCGGTAAATAAAAACTGATTTGCCTGCAGAACGGCAGGGCGCTGGCAGAACCGCAAAAAAGCGCGAAAACCGATCATCCGCCGATCGCTCCCTGACAAAGTTGGTCGCTCGGAAAACTTGTGCGACAAAATCAAGCATCTCAAAGCAAGAATGAGCACGAAGGCTACGTAAACTGTTCTTTCATTCAACGAAAAATGAAATGACCAAAGGAAGCAAAAAATACGTTGGCAACCACCTTCATACGTCGGCCCTAGCCGACCTATTTTGCTTGTCGGTCCTAGCGGACCTATTCTGCTTGTCGGCCCTAGCCGACCTACTTTGCTCGTCAGCCCTAGCCGACCTACTTTGCTCGTCGGTCCTACCCGACCTACCTTGCTCGTCAGCCCTAGCCGATCTATTCCGTCTATCAGCCCAAGCCGACCTGTCCGACCAATCGATCTTAACCGGCCGGCTTCATTTCTCGAGTTTTAATTAAGATTCAAGCCGGGCCAGATCGCCTGTCGGTTCGCCGGTCAAGGCTATCGTCCCGCCTTGGGCCAAGCCAATGCATTCCCTCAATCCCGGAACAAAAATGACCAAAGAACATCAACAAGCCATAAGTCGCTCGCGATTGAGGCAAGACTGGGTGGCAATAGGGCCATACAAGGAAAAACACTTAAATGAAAATAAAAGGTTCATTCATTAAGAGACACCAATCAGACTTTCAAAAAGCAAAATACAGGGGTGGCTTCTAAGGGCCGGGAACCACGTCGGTTTTGGAGGAGCCCTCAGTTACATCCGCAGAGGTGTGACTAGATTCGCCTTTTTCCAATACCTTTGCCCCTTCAGTGGCAGGTTGCGATCATTCCTCAGAAGCTACGGCTTCGTTGGGACCCGGGCACCAGGATCAGTATCGGAAATGTCACCGTATTCATCCTCCTCTTCTCCTTCGGACTCACCATCATCGGAAGCTTCAGTATCTAGAAAAGAGAGATCCCATTCTGGGTGCTCACTGGATATCTTATCTTTACATTCTTCCATTCCAAGTTGGAAGGCGTCAACGCCGATAGCGTCCTGCTTCCCCTTGAGTATGGCGAGCTGCATCTTAGCCTCAGCAGCCTGCTTCTCAGCCTCCGCAACTTGAGCCCGCAAAATAATGTTTTGCTCCTTGAACTCGCCGGCCTGCATCTCGAGTTCTGAGCTCTTGTTGCGATTGGACACGAGCTCACCTTGGAGAGCCCGATTCTCCAACCCTAACTTCGCCATCTGAAAAAACCAAAGTCAGTCGGCATCACAAGAGACCAGTAGAAGAAGCTAAAAAGGGGGAAATGAGATCGTACCTCCCCCTCTCGTCTGGCCAACCTCTTGGTCAGCTCCTCAGCCTCACCCCTGGCTCTTGTTCTGTCAGCCCCGATCAGCTCAACTCTCTCCTGCAGAGTATTGATCCTTAACTGTTTGGCTCCAGCCTCCTCCCGGGCTTGGGATAACTCGTTACTCATCCGAGCTATCGTCCCTTGGTGCCATTTAGCGCCCTCCCTCAAGTGAGCAATTTCGCCATCGCGCCGCTTCAACTTCTCCTCCACTTCGCCGAGCATTCTGGTCAAGCGTTTTCTTTCGTCGGCAGCTTCCCTTCCCAGCCGACCCAAACTTTCACTATGTTCCCGCCGCATCGCCGCCACCTTCGCGGAATGTTTCGACTCAATTCTAGCCAGCTCCAAGCACGCATTTTCATTCTTCGCCAGGAGTTCCTGCAACTCCTCCACTCTACGCTTTTGCTTGGACACTTCGGCCAGGGCGACCTAGTGTGCCGCCCTTATCCCCTTCAAACTTTTATCACTAATAGCCATAAGTTCCTCGAACTTCTCGGACACCTTCAGTCGCGATTGGAGCTCGGTGTTGTCTCTCCTGGCCTGAATGCTGGCCCCCGTCGCCAAACTTAAATGCCAGCATATCGCCCGAGAAAGCAAAACACTCTGCAGGATAAAAAGTGAATAAATGAGGGTTAAGTCAGCCAGAATGTATCCACTACCCAGGAATGCAACTCACCCGCAAGGCATAGGCCCGAGTCATCCTCATCAGGGTCGTATTGTCGATATCGGGAAGGAGATGGACACTTTCAACCACGCCTTGCTGCCCGAACGCAGCATCAACCAACTCCAAATCTGCAAACTTGTCCGCCGAAGGATCTGCACCCGGATACAAGGCCGACCTCATTAAGGCGGAAAATGCCTCCTCAACACCAGCGCTCGAGCTACTGGGTTGACTGTCCCCGCCTGAGGGACCAACCTGGGCGACCTCCGTCTGAGAGGCCTCCAACCTCCCAGCCTCTTCTATCAAGGCCCTAGCTTGGACTTCTTAGATAATTCGGCTAGCCCAAGCGCCAGCCTCCCAAAAATCTTTTTCGAGGGAGCCCCCATTGCGGGACTCCCACCTTGCTGCGCCCCTTCCTCCGACGCGCCTTTCCCGGTCTCCACCATTTGCATCTCCTCCACAGGCTCCCCCGAGGCCTCAGTCTGCCCATCACTTGCGCCTCCCCAGCAGGCTCGCCGAAGCCTCTATCTGGCCCACTTCTTGAACTACCGCGAGCGACCCGGTTTCACTACTACCGGACTCCCCTGCAGAGAGACCAAGAGGGAGCTCTCCCTGAACCTCCTCAGCTGCAGTTGTCCCCTCTCCCTCTCCTGCTGGAGCCAGTAGTGGTCCCGCGGAGACGGAAGGGCCCTCAGAAACGACCGCTTCCGTCGGATTCGTCGCTGTTTCCTCTTTCATAGGGGGCGTGGTCAGACGAACCAAGAGCCTCGTCTGAACTATCCGATATCTCCAATACGAGAGGGCAAGGGATCATAGCTATTCTCCCTGGATCCTCCTCCACCCCCGGCGCTCCTGTCGTGACCGCTCCAGCGTCCGACGGGCTTCTTACGGAGGTATGAGCCCTTTTCTCAGGCCTACCACTGTCTGCGCCGCTGCTCTCCCCTTGGCGCTTTCTCTCTTCCTCTTGGCAAGGCTCGACAATGCCGACCTCTTGGCTGAAAGAATGAAACACACACGATCGGATTCAAACACATTCATCGAGAAAACACACAGCGAAAAAAGGTAAAAGGGAGGACTCACCTTGCGGGTCCTGGGAGCTGAGCCCGGCTGCGAAAAGGGCTCCCTCCGATAACAGGTCGTTGGCCGAAAACACTTGGCCATTGCGAAGGACGTCCAAATCCCTCTCCTCCTGCGCTGACAAAATTGGATGCGTTTCCACATCCCTAACAAAGTTCCCCCATTTCCGAGGGAAGTCGGAACCAATGTTCCCCTCTGTGATAACAAACCGGCTCTTCCATCCCTTTATAGAGGATAGCTTATCCACAATAACGTTGAAGGACCTCCGGGGTCCAATGTAGGGCCACTCTGATTTCTCCCAGGTATCAGATGGTAGCAAGCGCGGAAAAGGGGAAGGGTGGTGACAATTTGAATTTGATGGCACATTGAGATAAATCCGATGATGCTTCGTCAACTGTTTGGGGCCACCATCGCCGGGCAGATGTTGTAATGAGTCATGATTTCCTTCACCAAGGGATGAAGAGGGAAACGAAAACCTGCTTTCAAGCTGTCTTCATAAACGAAGACCCCAGACTCCAGATCTCGCGAGACCCTATCTCCAGGCTCCGGCACCCGCAGAACGACATCTGAGGGCATGCCATACCACTAATGAATCCTTCCCAAATCCTCAGCGACGATCTCTGAAGCCACGTCGTCGGGACTCATCGTCATCTTAACTGAGAAAAACTCCAGGCAAAACAACGGGTGTCGCGAAGGGCGAAAGACGAAACTCCTCAAAAACAAAAAAGAGTGCTGCAAACATGCATATATATAGTGCGGCTATCGCTTTGCTTCCCCGCTAAGGAAGCTGCCTTGAGAAGACGGGGCGTCCTGCCCGAGGCGTCCGGAACCGCCTCGACAAACGCCGGATCGATCGGGATTCGTGACGTGGCGTATTCCCAACCGTCACTCGTGGGGGAGCCTTACCCACGAAGGCACGAGGACCCTACCGCATCAATTGAAGCATCATTGCGGGCTGTCTAAATCAAATCGCCCCATACAAAGCGTGCCACCTGGACCTATACTCCCTATGCCCGAACCTACGCTTCGAACTAGGGAGTGGAGGGCATGTGTTGGGGGGTAAAACCGTCATTGCATTAATATCCATGCGAGAAGGCTAAGACCGACCCTCTTTTCATCTCCCTCGAGCTTCCAGTAGCTCGCCTCTCCCGAGCTCCCATAGCTCGGCTTCCCCGAGCTTCCAATAGCTCGCCTTTACCGGGCTCCCATAGCTCGGCTTCCCCCGAGCTTTCGTAGCTCGCCTCTCCCGGGCTTCCATAGCTCGGCCTTCCCGGGCTTCCGTAGCTGGCCTTCCCGGGCTCCGTAGCTCGGCCTCCCCGGCTCCGTAGCTCGGCCTTCCCGGGCTCCCGTAGCTCGGCTCTCCCGAACTTCCTTGTTCGTTTCCCCCGAGCCTCCATGACCCGGCTTCACTGAACGACCCACGATCCAATACCCACCTCCGCGGAACCTGATGCGGGAAAGCCTCAGCCTACTGTAACGGCACCCTAGGCAAGGAATCATGCTGAGAAATGGTCTAGAACCTATCAAGGCTACCTGAGACCTACACATCTACCAGATCTCAAGCCATCAAGGAGCTCTCCCAGCCATCGATCCCCTAACGGACAAGATACGGATCCCAACAGCCCCACAACGGCCTGATTCGATCCACTCCCGTATCCTAACAACCTCTGAACCTTCCAGAAGGCGCTCAAGATCCAGGTGACAGTCTATAAATGGGACACTCCCAGATTCCCTCAGGTACGCACATGCGCGCTTACACCCCCACTCTCACTCTCCTGCTCTCGCCGGCAGCTCGTCGGTCCTCTTGCCCTCTAGAGCTCCCGATTGGCCGCCCCCAGAGAGGTCTCCCGGAGAGATCCACCTCCCCACTTTTTGGTTGATCGCCGATTTTCTCCTACTGACTTGAGTGTCGGAGGGTCTTCCGCGGAGGGCCACCCCCAATGCCTCTGTGAGGACTTGTGTGCAGGTCCGCCCACTGGAGATCGACTGCGCCTGAGTCGGAAGACGGATCTCGGCGGCAACAGTAATTATGCTCTATAGTACTCTGGTGCATTATTTATCCCTAACAAAAAGTTCAAAGTAGTATAATCAATTAAATATAGCTCATAACCAAGAAAATCAGTACTTTGTTTAAAATATAAGACATAAAGGATTGTCCCCGTTTCCGTTTCTCATCTTTTCTTGAAAAATATATATGATGGTGTTTACAAACAGTTGTCTTGCAGCATCTTGCCATATCCATGCATCAAGTTGCTGCGTGCGAAGAAATTGTCTTGCCTTGCTCAGAGGATCTTTCCCATCCTTGTGGACTACTCGTGCCATCTTGTGGTGGCACTTGAGCAACCCTATGTAAGCCTCCAAGTCGTGAACGCATGCGGGGTTCCTCACCTTGAAGTCCAGAGCCAGCTCAACTCCAACATAAGCATAACACAAGCAGCTCCATGGCATCTCATACTTGCCCGCTATAATCCTTGAGCTCTCATTAAGGAAAACTCCAGGCATCTTCGTGACCGGATCATTCACATTCACAATCCTCAAGACCTTTACCGTGAGGTTCTCGCACCTCTTCTTGAAGCCCAAGTTCCCGACCCTTGGCCCCCCCAAATGAGTACACCGTGATGGGTATCGACTCTCGGTTCGGAGGAGCACCCAGCTGTCTATTGAGGCCAAGCTCTGCGAGGTCATATGCGAATAGAATTAACTTGCGACACCCTAGTTTAAAACCTACGACACCCTAGTTTAAAACTTATGACACCCATTCAGAAAATGTTAAGACAAAGCATTAGTTCAAAACCTATGACACCCTAGTTCAAAACCTACGACACCCATTCAGAAAATGTTAAGACAAAGCATTAGTTCAAAACCTACGACACCCTAGTTGAAAATCTACAACACCCTAGTTCAAAACCTACGATACCCTAGTTCAAAACCTACGACACCCATTCAGAAAACGTTAAGACAAAGCATTAGTTTAAAACCTACAACACCCTAGTTCAAAACCTACGACACCCATTCAGAAAACGTTAAGACAAAGCATTAGTTCAAAACCTACGACACCCTAGTTCAAAACCTACGACACCCATTCAGAAAATGTTAAGACAAAGCATTAGTTCAAAACCTACAACACCCTAATTTAAAACCTACGACACCCTAGTTCAAAACCTACGACACCCATTCAGAAAACATTAAGACAAAGCATTAGTTTAAAACCTACAACACCCTAGTTGAAAACCTACGACACCCTAGTTCAAAACTTACGGCACCCATTCAAAAAACGTTAAGACAAAGCATTAGTTCAAAACCTACGACACCCTAATTCAAAACCTACGACACCCTAGTTCAAAACCTACGACACCCTAGTTCAAAACCTATGACACCCATTCAGAAAACTTTAAGACACATTAGTTCAAAACCTATGACACCCTAGTTCAAAACCTATGACACCCTAGTTTAAAACCTACGACACCCATTCAGAAAACATTAAGACAAAGCATTAGTTCGAAACCTACGACGCCCTAGTTCGAAACCTACGACACTCATTCAGAAAACGTTAAGACAAAGTATTAGTTCAAAACCACGACATCCATTCAGAAAACGTTAAGACAAAGCATTACAACATCACAAAAAAAAATTCTGATATAAGCTAAAAAAATTACGATACTCCATTTGTAAACTTACGATACCCTAGTTGAAAACCTACGACACCCATTCAGAAAACGTTAAGACAAAGCATTACAACATCCCAAAAAATATTTAGTATAGGCCAAAAAAAATTAGACACCCCAAAAAAAATTTCTGATATAGGCCAAAAAAGAAATTACAACACCCCATAAAAAAATTTTCAGGCTAGATGATGAGGACCTCGAGAAATTGAACGAATGTTTTTTGAGCAGCAAAGCTGTTAAGAAGTTAGAGTTTAATGAACACAGATGAACCAAAGATGATGAATCATCAAAAGCTAGCACCAAAGCTGATGAATCCTTAAAAGCTATCACCGCACCAAAAAGACCGTTGATATCCAGACGAAACTCATCCGGTTCCTAAATGCCAGTATCATCGGCATCGAGCCCCTTCCGTCAAGTATGCCAAGGCGGTGATGCTGGTCCAAACTAACACCCTCATGCAGGCTTACTTCTACCCGCCATCTTATCTGATAGGAGATCTTGAAAGTCATCGTCAAGCTCATGAACCATAACCTCAACCCCAAACTCCGCTCTGCGGCACCATCATCCACAGGAAGAATATTTTACAATCAGACAGAGTTTTTTATCAGCAAAATCCAAATAAGATGGCGGGTTGAAGTAGGCTAGAGGAAAAGGGCATTTTCGTCTGCACACCAATGGTGAAAGGCTGAATGACTTTTAATAAATGTTATGATCAAAAAGTAACATTATCCCCTTGCTATCCTGTCCCATCACGTCAAGCTACATGGGATCCATGTGGACCAATAAGAAGGAACGGTGCAGTCCACGTAGGACTTGCTGCACCAGGAGCGGTGTACAAAGAATTTTCCTTTAAAAAATATTTATTAGATCGTAAATGATGGGAGGAGGGACGGGTGGACTTTGGTTTCTCAGAGGTGGGCTTGGCATTGGCTCTTTGATATTGGGTTAGGCCTGATTGAAATGCAAATCTGATGATTTGATCGGATAGAGCCTTGACGCAAGGATTGTGTCTTGTGTCTAGTTATCAGCAAGTGTGTCTAGTTATCAGCATATAGCTTGCTTTGCGCTATACATGGTCTGGTATTTGATTGCTTTGATTTGACTTTTTAGTAGAGATAAAATTTGCTTTGTTTTGGCTTTAAATTCTATCTAGGCTCATATTATTCTCTACTAATGTTTTGAGTTTTGCATTGAGGGATGGCTAACAGTTAATATGTTGTATTCTGGAACAAAATCTGCTTATTATTCTGTCTTTATCTCGTTCCTAATGATTTATTCCGAATCCATTTAATTTTTTTGGTACCCAATCTGATCAATGGGTAGAAATTGGATCGGTTATGATATTCTATACAAGACTGTCAACTTGCTTCATCCATGGTCAGGTCTTCGTAAGTTCGATTGAAGATACCTGCCTCTAGATTTAGTTTTTTGCTTCACCTTCCCTTTAGAGATTCTGTTGATCTTTTCCTTCTAATGTGAGGCAGGTCGTGGTACAGAATGGCGGTCGTCATTGTGCAAAATATTTTGACTAGACCTTTGATTCATCTAACCAGAAATTCTATTGATTTTTTTTGGCATGTATTCGGTGGTATTTGGGTCATACTAGTTGAATTTAATTTCTAAGTTTGGATATTTTTCCCTTTCTTTCCAAAATGTACTTGGCTATCCTCCATCGCAGGCCTCAATTTGATGGTAAAAGAATTATATGATTGTAGTGGCATTGGTGTTGCATTAAGATCGAGGTGTGTTAACAGCTATTGCACCAACTATTGTTACCTCAACAGCTGATAGTGGATGAAAATTATTATATTCAAATTATAGATGGAACCTTACATTTTTATGCTAGGAGCTGAAAAATACTATATTCAAATTATGGTACATTTTTATGCTAGGAAATGTTTATCAAGTCTCTAGTAGCTGACTGTCAACATCTAGCAAGCTCAAAGGGTTGCCAGATGAATTAGAACTATCATGTGGCTGTTTGAATCTAATCAAGTTCTCTGAGTCCCCAACCCTAAACCCAAATTCCTACATCAGTTGCACTTATGCAAAATTTGCGAGAAAAATGCAGAAGAATAATAACATTCCCAGAGTATAATTTTGAAGCAAGCCCACCACAATTCCATGTGGAACAGCTCAAGACTCGGTGTGACTCCCATTGCGAGTTGGTTCGAACTTATCCCCTTACCATCAGCTGAACCAGTCAGTTAACCTAACTTATTTTAAAGCAGGCTATTACTATAAGCTGAACTACCGCTTAACCTAACTTATTTTAAAGCAAGCCACCATGAGCTGAACTAGTACTTGAACCTAATTTATTTTAAAGCAAGCTGATGAGGGGTTGATACAACTGCAAACAGCCTTCTTTGGATGCCCCATAACGATCGGTTTGTTGAAAGTCAAAACCCCGTATAAAGGTGAGGGTGAGGGTGCCAATTAATATATAGTTGATAAACGTTTCAGAGGTTGGAACTGGTAATCTGGATAAAGTTATAGGTTGGCATTAATAATCTGAATTTGAGCCTCGCCATCACCCCATCTTGGCTGCATTTCTTCCTATCCTATTTCTCTCTAAATGGCCATCCGAGTCCTTTGAGACAGGACCTGGATTTTGGTGGCAACTATTCTTGGGCAAATCCATGACGGAGGTCGTAACATTCTTTAACGTAGGATTATTAGGGACTCATCATTATTATTATTTTTATTTTGATGTGCCATATTTGACTCATTGTATGGTCAAATTACGCTGCCATCACCTGGACATTATTTATTCCACAATCAACTTACGGAGTGATGAGGTGTGATTCATTGGCCTTTGCCTTCAAACTCTCTAGTAAAACCCCAAGGAAAAGACTTTTGTACACCGCATCTTATGCAGCAAGTTTATATGGGTTGCACCATCTTTTTTATTGGTCAATATAAATATGATACCCATTAAAAAATATTAAGATAGTTTTACGATATTTCACACAGATTATGACACCATAGTTATAAAATTACGATACAGAAAGCCAACACATCTACGACACCGTAATTATAAAATTATGATACCCATTATAACATTAAAAAAGAGCTGAACATGGCAAAGTCCTTGTCATCATTCTCATGACGATTCTCCCGTGGTGCCATGGCAAGAACACCATACCTTTCTGGAACTAGGACGCACCAGGTGGGATGAGGATGCCGGAGATATATACGGATCCATCGTCGCCTTTTATGATCCGCTTAGGGATGCAAAGCATTAGCCACCAACAATGATTGATCTGGACTATGGACCGAATGAACATTCTTTTCCCGAGAAACAGCAAACCGATCACAATCTCAGGATTATGTACCGACAGGTATGGAACATGGGCTCAATCTGTCCTTCAGTGCACTCTCATATAATTTTTCATCTTTTATTCGAAGGGTTCTGTTGCTGCCAAATCACTTTTGAGAAGCGTCAGGTGATAGAAATGCTTCATAGGCCTTTAGAGGAATGACAAGGACCACCTCCTTCAGCCGGAAACCTGCAAGAAAAGTCCCGGACTAGTGGTTTCAGTGGGGATCCTCCGACGCTGAAGTCAGTGATTTGGAGAACAGGAATCTGAATGAGAGAGTAGAGATTGAGTCCCCCCTCATTGGGGGTCGGGGTCTTTATATACCTGTTCGGGGGTCCCTCTTACCCTTCATTGATAACCGAATCATATCTTCCATTAAGATCGGCTCCGTAGGTAGGCGCACAGCTGCTAAACTTGTGCCATAAGTATCGGCAACGGCATATCAGCAACGGCCCATAATATATCAGTAACCGCCCGTGATCTTGGCAAAAGAGAAACGGGTTGGCGGGCCACATGGAAGTCCTGCGTGAACAGCGATGGATGATAAAGTTAGTCACATGGGCCCCAAGGTGCAGCCCTTGGGGTAGAAGATGACGTTAGCCATGGGTGATAAAGTTAGTCACGTGGGCCCCAAGGTGCAGCCATTGGGGTAGAAGATGACGTTTGGAGTTGAAGCAAGTTGTCCCTCGTAGAGCATTAATTATGGAGTGCTTGCATAGCACTGTTTATGTGCATGACATTGTTCACGTGCATGACAGGGAATAGGCCGAGGGGCGGAGGCCGAGGCCGGAGCTGTTTATGGTCGAAGGAAAAAGCCGAGGCCGTGGCAGCCATAAATGCCTTAATACATAGAATGGAAGAGAATATAACTGAAGGAAAAAGCCGTGGCAGCTATAAATGCCTTAATACATAGAAGAGAATAAGACAATAAATGTTTTGGAGCAAGTGATGCTCTTTAAATACGAGAGAAAATAAGGCAATAAATGCCTTTGAGCAACTAGATGCACTTCGGTCGAGGCCAAAACCGACTTAGATGAGGCAGAGACGGAACGAGGCCGACTTGGAGTGCCGAGGCGGACGCAGAAGTCGAGACCGAAGCCGACTTAGATGATGCCGAGGTCGACTTAGATGAGGGGACGAGCGAGGCGAGATGTCGTTACACTCCATTCCATTAATTGCTCTCCAAGTCATTATGACCGTTTCTGCACCATTAAATGCTGACATTAATGACAGAAATGTCGAAAGGTGGTCCTTTTGTTCTCTTTCATTACGATGAGACGCTTGTTGCAGTTGGGAGCCGTGGACGGACTTAAATGCCCATTGCATCTTTCAAAAGAAAGCCGAGTAGACCAGCGAGGCCGCCTAAGAATTAAGCCGTTCAAGAAGGTGATCGAGGATGGCCGTCTAGAAAAATCGTCTAAAAATTACTATCTCAAGAGGATGCCATCAAAAAATTAATGTCTTCCCATCAGGTTCAACCAATAGATCTATCTTGCTTGACCGTGCCAAGAGCTCATAGATACAACAAGGGTTTCAGTGGGTCAGAAGTGGTACGTCCATTCGTCTAAACTTTCCACCAATGCATGCATGAGGAGATTGGGGAGCGGTTTTAAAGATATTGATCAAGAGATATTTGATAAGTAAGTAATTGATTAATATTGGGACAATCTAAGTTTCAACTGGGAGAAGCAAAAATTGATCTGATGTATAAACATAGTCGGAGGGTTTGGGTTTGCGTCAGGGACTTCACAGTTCAGTTAGCTACTGGTCAATTTTTTCAACATCTTTCAACGTTAGGTATAGTAAGAGTTTCGGCCTGACTTGATTTATGTACGTAGGTAGAGTTATATACGGATGAGGCAGTTTAATTAGATTGTTTTGGGTTATGATTTTCTAGAGATGGCCAGTCCTTTCTTAATACTAATTATTTAATTTATCTTAATTAGAATGAGTCACTAAGAAACGTCAGGATCGGATTAGATATGTTAGATTGGATTTTTCAAAGATTGAACCTTACAAATTAATTAGTCTATGATATGAATCAAATAAGTTAAATTGGGTAACGCAGGTCGTCCTGTCACCTGTGGGTGAATTTTTATAGAAGGATTGGACCTACCTAATGCTTGGCTAAGCTGGGCATAGAGCAAGATTACATATATATATTGTTACGCTGAGTTGATCCAACCTGATCATTTACTGCCAAATTTTAGAATTAAATATAGTACGTGAAGTTTCATCTCTTTTCTTCGCTCTTATCGTGTGTGTGTGTGTGTGTGTGTGTGTATATGTGTGTGTGGTCGATAATGAAGGTTAAGTCGTGATACGGTCGGTCAGCGGAGAATAGGTTGAAATCCTCGGCACAAGACCCCCAAGTCCTAGGCAGCTCCCCAGTCCTGGGCGGCCCCCAAGTTTTGGGCGGCCTCCTGGTCCGGAATGACCCCCAAGTCCTGGGCGGCCTTCCGGCCCTGGACGGCCCCCAAGCTCTAAGCGACCTCCTGGTCCTGGATGGCCCCCAAGTCCTGGGCGGCCCCCAGGTTTTGGGCGGCCTACCTGGTCCTGGACGGCCCCCAGGTTTTGGGCGGCCTCCTGGTCCTGACGGCCCCCAAGTCCTGGGTGGCCTCCTGATCCTGGGCGGCCCCCAAGTCCTGGGTGGCCTACATGATCCTGGGCGGCCCCCAGGTTTTTGGGCGGCCTACCCGGTCCTGGATGGCCCTAGGTTCTGGGCGGCCTCCTGGTCCTGGACGGCCCCCAAGTCCTGGGTGGCCTCTTGGTCCTGGACGGCCCCCAGGTTCTAGGCGGCCTCCTGGTCCTGGACGGCCTCCTGGTCCTGGACGGCCTCCTAGTCCTGAGCGGCCCCCAAGTCCTGGGCGGCCTCCCGGTCTTGGGCGGCCCTTAGGTCCTGGGCGGTCTCCTGATCCTGGGCGGCCCCTAGGTTTTGGGCGGCCTCCCAGTCCTGGGTGGCCCCCAAGTCCTGGGCGGTCCCCTGGTCCTGGACGGCCCCCAAGTCCTGGGCGGCCTCCGAGTCCCGGGCGGCCTCCTGCTTTGGGCTATACACCCCGAGCTCTCAAAGCTATTTTCATATCAGAAGAACTTAACGCTACAAACTGTCACGTCCGGAATAAAGCTCAAGAATTATCAAACATCATGGCGCTTTAAATGACTTAGATAAGACAAATGCCAGAACATCACCATTCATCGAAAAGCTCAAATAAAGGAGGTACTGAGCACTGTTTTAGAGCCATATAACTTTCCACTAACTCTGACATTCCCTTGGGAAAACCGAAACCCATCATGACGATTCTTAGCTTCTAGAGCAAGTTCCTTAATGCCTCTGGTGTTAATTAATAGTAAACGATCACGTGGCATGCTCTCGCAGTGGCTAATCATTAATCTTATACACTAATCTTATACATTAATTTTATTGGGAAAAGAAGGAGATATGACTCGACGCTGACGGCATGATGACGGAGGCAAGAGAGCGATATTTTTTTCAAAAATTCAGGGAGTATAAAAGGGGGGGATCCAGGGAGAAAGGGGGATTTTTTCCTTCCTTCAATTGGAGATCCTTAACAAAGAAAATTTTTCTATCTTTCTGGTGATCCAGCATCAACAGATTGGCGCCAGGAAGGGGGCGAACCTTCGACTCCTTCAAATAGCTCTGATCTTCCCAACATGAAGACTAGATCTCGGAAGAAGACTTTTCCCATGGGTCTGGGGGGCATCTCTCATCTTCTAATTGGATTGAGAGAACTCCTGACCCAACCGAGCTGGCCCAGCCAAGCCCCTAGCCCCTTCCTCACCACTGCCAGTATCAGCTACTCCCCAGGATCAGTTGGCCACCCTCACACAACAAGTTCAAACCCTCGTTGGGATGGTTCAGTAACTGCAGAAACAACATTCCAGAGGGGCCCGACGGTGGTTCGAAACACCTCAACACTCTAGATCGGCTACTCCTGTTAGCCGGCAGTCTACCCGGGGGAGATCCCCTCCTACGAGGCCTCTCCACCCCTACGCCTCGGCGGGGCTTCATTCTCAGGCTCCCGGGGTGGATCGCGCTCCCTTACCCATTCCTCAGGTAGTCTACCTGCCAGGCGGCGACGGGGTAAGGAGCCGCATGTGGAGAACGCCAGTGGTGTCGTCGGTCTTTGTCTTGTTCCCCTGAGCCAGCTGGGGAAAGATGGCTGATTAGATGGAGAGGTGCCTCGATGAACAAGACCGGAGATTGGAAGAGCTCAGCCAAAGAATCAATAATCAGCCGGGGTCGGATTACGACACCCGCCCTCCTCTTACTCGGCGAATTATGGAGGAACCCATTCCTGGGAGGTTCCGCTTCCCTCAACTTGACCCTTATGATGGCACCACCGACCCTCTGGATCATCTGGAAAGTTACAAGGCTATTATGCAAGTTCAAGGGGAAACTGATGCCCTTTTGTGTGTTGCTTTCCAGCCACACTCCGAAAGGCCGCCCGTGCTTGGTATTCTCGTCTACCCGCACGCAGTATTGACTCCTTCCGATAACTAGAAAGATCTTTCTTGGCTCATTTTGATGCTTGTCGAAAGATCCCTCGAGTGGCAGACAGCTTATTATTTGTGCAGCAGCAAGATGGGGAATCTCTGAAAGACTTTATAACCCGATTCAAGGTGGCGGCCCTGGAAGTCTATCACCTCGACGATGCTGTGGCTACTCTGGCCTTGAAGCGGGGGCTCCGTCCCTCCCGTTTCACTTACCCTTTGGACAAAAGGCCCCTCTTCTCTTATGCTGATCTCTTGAGTCGTGTGCAGAAGTACATCCGCACCGACGAGGCTGATTTGTCAAGAAGAGGTGCCGAAGGAAGGACTGGGAAGAGGCCAGCCCGCCCGGAGTTGAGCGGGCCCCCTCCCAAGAAGTCTGAACCCTCGCACCGACCGGCTGACCGCCGCAAGAGCCTAGCCCCCAGAGAAGATCATCTTACACCCCTCCTTGCACCCCAGGCTCATATCCTCATGGAGATTGAAAATGAGCCTTATCTGCGGCGTCCGCCTCCCTTGAAGAAAGGCGCTGCACGTGATAGAAGCCGCTACTGCCGTTTCCATAGGGATTACAGCCACGACACTGAGGAATGCCGCAATCTGAAACAGGCCATTGAAGAGCTTATACAAAGTGGATATCTGGGGCAGTACATTCAGAAGAAGAAACTCCGCCTGTACCAGCTTTGATGGGCCCTCCTCTGCCTCAGGCCAACATTGATAACGCCCCTATGGAGCGAATGGTGGGAATGATTGCCCGTGGAGGAGCATCATCTTATAAAAGGCCAAGAGGGGAGAGAGAGTTAGAAAATGTAATCCCTTCTAGGGGAGATATAGCTGGGGGTGGTATTGTAAGAGATGATAGCGTCGTTGTCTCTATGACGGTCGCTAAGCATCCTGTAAGAAGGATTTTAATCGATAGCGGGAGCTCCATCAATGTACTTACTTATGATGCATTTCTTCGAATGGGTTTATCTCCTGACTCTCTTCGACCCGTAGCTGATCCTCTAGTTGGCTTCACGGGAGATTCCATACGGGTGGAGGGCGAGATTACCCTACCTACTACGGCAGGGTCGCCGCCATGCCAGAGCACGGTAATGCTGGACTTCTTGGTGGCCCGGGTACCCCTGACATACAATGTTATTCTTGGCCGTCCTGGATTGAATATGCTAGATGTTGTTATATCCACTAAGCATCTGCTGGTGCAATTCCCAACTAACCGAGGAATTGGCAAAATGCATGGGGAGGTGGACTCAGTCAGACCTTGTTATCATCTAGCTCCCAGTCCTCAGACAGTTGCGATTCCCCCGGCCGCCGAATCATTTGATCCCAAGGAGACCGAGCGAAGGGGGGAACCGGCAGAACGTTTGGTATCTTGCTCCCTAGAGGACGACCCAGGAAAAATCGTGCAAATCGGCGAACTCCTCTCCCCTGAAGCCCGGAGTCAGCTCCTAGCCTTCTTGTGGGTGAATGCTGATATCTTTGCTTGGAAGGTAACATATATGTTGGGATCCCCCCCGAGGTGATCACTCACTGGCTTAATATCAACCCAGAATGCCGACCGGTTCGCCAGAAAAAAAGGAGTTTCCCTCCCGAGCGGCAGAGAACTATAGATGAAGAAGTGGATAAATTGCTTATGGCCGGCCTTATTCGAGAAGCGCAATACCCTGACTGGCTGGCCAATGTGTCATGATCCGAAAAACCAGTGGGGGATGGAGAATCTACATTGACTACACTGATCTTAACAAAGCCTGTCCTAAGGATAGTTTCCCATTGCCACGGATTGACCAGTTAGTGGATTCTACTTCCGGCTATGAACTTCTCAGTTTCATAGATGCCTTCTCGGGGTATAATCAAATAAAAATGAACCCCTCGGATGAAGAGCATACCTCTTTTGTTACTGAGAAGGGCATTTATTGTTACAAAGTAATTCCCTTTGGGTTAAAGAATGCAGGAGCCACCTATCAAAGGCTGATGAATAAAGTTTTCAAAGATCAGCTCGGCCGCAATATGGAAGTGTATGTAGACAATATGCTGATGAAGAGCACTTGTGCTGCCAACCATATCGCTGATCTGGAGGAGACTTTCCATAACCTCCGACTTCATAGAATCAAGCTTAACCCACACAAATGCGCGTTTGGAGTTACTGCAGGAAAATTCTTGGGTTTTCTGGTAACCCGGCGGAGAATTGAGGCAAACCCAGAGAAGATTCATGCCATCCTTGATATGAGGCGACCAGCCTATAAGAGGGAGGTACAACAACTTACCGGAAGGATAGCAGCGCTGAGCCAATTTTGTCGAGATCAGCGGAAAGGTGTCTGCCTTTCTTCAAAGTCTTACGCAGAGCAGACGGTTTTGAATGGACGGAAGATTATCAGCGGGCTTTTGAAGAGCTTAAGGAGTTTTATCCACGCCACCCCTATTATCTAAACCTGAGGAAGGAGAAAAGCTCTTCCTTTATGTCACAACTTCCTCAGAAGCCGTCAGCTCCGTTTTGGTGCGTATCGATGACCATGCCATTCAGAAACCTGTGTATTATACTAGCAAAGTACTTCATGGCGCGGAAGAAAGGTATTCCAAAATGGAAAAGGTTATTTTCGCCTTAGTTATCTCTGCCCGACGGCTCAGACATATTTTCAGGCCCATCCTATAATTGTACTCACTGACCAGCCTCTCAGAACCATTTTGTCCCGTCCTGACACTTTCGGCCGATTGGCTAAGTGGGCCATCAAGCTAGGGGAGTTTGACTTATCCTTTCAGCCCCGGGCCGCTCTAAAATCCCAGGTCTTAGCCGACTTCCTGGTGGAGTATACTTGGTCTGAGAAGCATCAAGAAGATTCCCCTCAAGTTCCTTTAGATGCCGGTGAGGAGAACGATGAGGCATGGATCCTCCACGTCGATGGGGCCTCTAACTCCCAGGGGAGCGGAGCCGGTCTTATTCTTGCCTGTCCGGAGGGCGTGGTGTTGGAGTATGCTCTCTGCTTCCTCTTTGAAGCTACTAACAATCAAGCTGAATATGAAGCCTTGTTAGCTGGGATTAAACTGGCACATGGACTGGGGATCAAGCATCTCCGAGCTTTTACCGACTTGTAGCTTATTTCTGCCCAAGTGGCTGGAGAGTACGAGGCCCGAGATCCTATCATGTCTCGGTACCTAAGCAAGGTGAATCTGTTAATCCCCTTGCTAGATTGCTTCACTATCAGTTACATCCCTAGAGGGGAGAATGCCAAGCTGATATGTTGGCCCGACTTGCTACATCGGCGGATAACGCTATGGGCAAAACTTATATTGAGTACCTCGAAACACCTAGTATTGAAGCCATGGAAGAAGTTCTGCCAGTTACACAGGAAGAAACATGGATGAACGCCTATGTCCAATACTTGAAAGATAACATCCTTCCGGCCGACCATGGGGAAGCCAAGCTGCTTAAACGGAGAGCCTCTAAGTTATATTGTTGGACGGCCAACTCTACATGAAATCTTTTTCCCAGCCTTTTCTCAAATGTGTTGGCCCAGCAGACACGAATTACATTCTTAGGGAAATTCATGAAGGTATATGCGAAAATCATTTGGGGGGCAGATCTCTGGCATGCAAAGCTCTCCGGCAAGGATATTATTGGCTAACCATGCAGGAAGATGCTACTGAACTAGTGAAGAGATGTGACCCATGTCAATGGTACGCTTGTATTCAGCGACAGTCGGCTTCCCTGTTGAGTCCTCTCTTCGCCCCATGGCCCTTCGCCCAGTGGGGCATGGACATCCTCAGCCCTTTCCCACCGGCGTTAGGACAGCGGAAATTCCTTCTTGTTGCTATTGATTATTTCACTAAGTGGGTCGAGGTCGAGGCGCTCACCCGGATCACTGAAGCCAAAGTCAAGGCTTTTCTCTAGAAATCCATTGTCTGTCAATTCGGCATACCTCACACTCTTGTCACCGATAACGGCCGACAATTCGACAACGTTGCCTTTAAACTTTCTGTGCCGATTTTGGCATCACTCATCAATTCTCCTCTGTCGGCCATCCGCAGTCTAATGGAGAGGCCAAGGTCACAAATCGTATGATATTACGAGGACTGAGAACCAGGCTAGACGCATCTAAGGGAAGATGGGTGGAAGAACTCCCAAGCGTGCTCTGGGCATACCACACAACTCCCAGGACGCCAACAGGAGAGACGCCTTTCAACTTAGTTTTCGGCTCCGAGGCTGTTATTCCGGTCGAGATTGGCCTGCCAAGTATTCAAGTAGAGTTGTATAACGAAGCCGACAATCTCCCTAACTTAAGAGCCAGTCTCGACCTCATTGATGAAGTAAGGGACCGAGCTCAAAATAGCGGCCTACCAACAGTGGATAGCGAGATATTATAATACTCATGTCCGTCCGAAAAGCTTCCGCCAGGGAGACTTGGTCCTTAGAAGAGCCGAAAACCGGCGGAAGGGGGCAAATTGTCCCCGAATTGAGAACGGCCCTACCGAGTTGCAGAAGTCTTCATCGTGGAGCATACCGACTCGAAGATTTGAGTGGACAACCAATCCCTCAAACATGGAACGCAGATAATCTCCAATACCATCAATAATGTAACGGATGTATCTACCCAAGAAGTCAATAAATGTACACATTCAAAGATTCCCTGTGAACAGTTCTTGAAAAAGAACTCGACGGCCCCACGGTCCTAAGGACACCCCGGGTTGGTATCGCTTACCCCTGAGAAGGTTCAAGTCCAAGGCCTAGGCGGCCTCGAGTCGAACTCTCAGGATGGTATTTGACTGCCCTCGAAAGTTCTTGAAAAAGAACTCGACGGCCCCACGGTCCTAAGGACACCCCCGGGTTGGTATCGCTTACCCCTGAGGAGGTTCAAGTCCAAGGCCTAGGCGGCCTCGAGTCGAACTCTCGGGCTGGTTTGACTGCTCCCGAGACCGTTCTTGAAAAGAACTCAACGGCCCCACAGTCCTAAGGACACCCCCGGGTTGGTATCGCTTACCCCTGAGGAGGTTCAAGTCCAATGCCTAGGCGGCCTCGAGTCGAACTCTCGGGCTGGTATTTGACTGCCCCCAAGACCGTTCTTGAAAAAGAACTCGACGGCCCCACGGTCCTAAGGATACCCCCGGTTGGTATCACTTACCCCTGAGGAGGTTCAAGTCCAAGGCCTAGGCGGCCTCGAGTCGAACTCTTGGGCTGGTATTTGACTGCCTTCGAGACAGTTCTTGAAAAAGAACTCGACGGCCCCACGGTCCTAAGGACACCCCCGAGTTGGTATCGCTTACCCCTGAGGAGGTTCAAGTCCAAGGCCTAGGCGGCCTCGAGTCGAACTCTCAGGCTGGTATTTGACTGCCCCCGAGACCGTTCTTGAAAAAGAACTCGACGGCCCCACGGTCCTAAGGACACCCCCGGGTTGGTATCGCTTACCCCTGAGGAGGTTCAAGTCCAAGGCCTAGGCGGCCTCGAGTCGAACTCTTGGGCTGGTATTTAACTACCCCCGAGACCGTTCTTGAAAAAGAACTCGACGGCCCCACGGTCCTAAGGATACCCCCGGGTTGGTATCGCTTACCCCTGAGGAGGTTCAAGTCCAAGGCCTAGGCGGCCTCGAGTCGAACTTCGGGCTGGTATTTGACTGCCCCCGAGACCGTTCTTGAAAAAGAACTCGACGGCCCCACGGTTCTAAGGACACCCCCGGGTTGGTATCGCTTACCCCTGAGGAGGTTCAAGTCCAAGGCCTAGGTGGCCTCGAGTCGAACTCTCGGGCTGGTATTTGACTGCCCCCGAGACCGTTCTTGAAAAAGAACTCGATGGCCCCACGGTCCTAGGGACACTCCCGGGTTGGTATCGCTTACCCCTGAGGAGGTTCAAGTCCAAGGCCTAGGCGGCCTCGAGTCGAACTCTCAGGCTGGTATTCGACTGCCCCCAAGACCGTTCTTGAAAAAGAGCTCGACGGCCCCACGATCCTAAGGACAAACTTAACGTCGGTATGTGGTTTAAGCCTTGAAAGATCGGAGAGAGAGATGAGTCCCTTTACTTCCTCTATATAATGGTTAAAAATCAGAGGCTGATCGATTGTAATAATGAACAAACAAAAACGAAGAACTAATACTCATTCATTTAAAAGTTAAGCTGCTACAAAAACTCTATAGAGTGTCATCTACAGGCTGACATTGGCCAACTTACAAAAAGAGTCTGTTATGGATATGGTCAAAGACGAAAAAAAGAAGGGAGAGAAAAGAAGAAGGGATCAAGCCCGATATAGCTGCGTTCCTATTGATTCCCTGGATGCCCACCCATTGTGGTCGGCTCGGTACTTGACTCTTCAATTGCGGTCGCTTCGGTGGCGAGGTCTCCAGCTATCACCGCTTCGTCGGCGGTATCTTCAACCTCAGCATCAGAGGTTTTTTCGTCGTCTGCAGGTTGGAAACGTTCGAGGTCTTCTAGTTTGAAATGCCGAGACAGTCTTCTTTTGCACCTCTCAAAACCTTGGACGAAGGCATCCATAACAGCCTCGCAAAACTCCAAGGCAAAGTCAGGGGAATTCTTATATTCTTTAATGACCTCCTGAGCCCGAGCTTCGGTCGCGGCTACCCTCTCTTGAGCCTTTGTCTCCGTTATGGCCATCTTGTCCAGGGCTTCCTTCGTTTCCTTCTCGGCCAGGGCCAGCTTCTCTGCGGCATCGAGGGCCGTGGCCTCTGCATTGTCGGCCCGGTTCTCGGTGTACTCTAACTTGAGAATGGCCTCCTTCAATTTTTCCTCCGTCGGCAGCAGCTTTGCCCTGGTTTTAGATAGTTTCGCATCCAGGGTTTGTAGCTCCCTCTCGGCCCTCTCCCGCCACGCGCGGTTGTCTTCCCGAATGGCCTGGAGGTCAAGTGACGCCTTCGATTCCCAGGCCTTTACTTTCGATAGTTCTTTCTTCAGGCCCTTGTTATTAGACTTGGCGTTGACCAGATCCTCACGAAGCACGAAAAGGTCGTTGGACATCTATATTAAACAGTCAATGAGTATAGGAATTCTGTAATTACCAAAAAAGGGGGAAAGAGAAAAGGGAGGAAGACCGTGATTCTACCTGGAGCGCGGCTGTAAACATCGTATCAAAGGACTCCTTCAGTGACAAGCCCCTCATCTTGGCTTGAAACCTAGGCAAGATCAAAAGTTTAAGAACTGTTTCTGATAAATAACTCTTGTATGCAGCGCCTTGGCTGGGCATCCCTGAGGATTGAGGCGGACCCTTCGAGATGTCCGGGGGAGCAGAGATATCTACTCCTTTTGGTGACTGCGGGCCCGGTGGGCAGGTCTTGGCCAACCCTTTACTCCCGGATGGCCCCCCAGTGTCCCTGGCGGGGGAGGAGGCCCCCGGTGGGCTCTCCTCAGGGAGACCCCCGATAGGTATCCCGACGGGGGGGCTCTTCTCTCCCTCGTCCTCCTCTACTAGTATCACCTTGGGGAGGATAGCCGGAGGCTGGGTCAAGTGACCCGGCTCCCTTTGACAAGGCCTCTTAGGCCCGGCTCTTATCGCGCCATGGGCGCTTCCTTTTCTCTTCCGGAGGCTCAATTTTATCGCATCTTGAGAGAACTTCATTGCTGCAAAATCAAGAATCCAAGGTTAATTAAAAAGTGCCCTAGAAATGCCAAATGTAAGTGGAATATGTGCACTAAAGTGCGTTTTCATATGCATATTCAAATACCGAATACCCCAAAAAAAAAAAAGAAGAAGAAAGAAAGAAGAGAAAGGAAAATGGTAATAACAATAATGAAACTCTTTGAAGCTCACCGGGCACTGTGGGCAGCAACACCGGCATGGATGCGATCCCCTGAAGGTTATCCTCCAATAACAGTTCCTTACTAGGGGGCACGACGGTAGACACCAGAATGTTAAATAGTTCCTGGTCTCTCTCTTCAATGATTGAGTTCTGATTAGAACTAGTATCAGAAACACCCCAGTTCACGTCCACCCCCTCTAGATGTGCATAAAAAAATCGTGACTTCCACCCTTTGATTTTGGAAGGGAGATTAAGCCCGAGGACTCTCCTGGGCCTAGACGCAAAACTCCACCACCCATCCCTTATGGGATTCTGGATCCTATACAAAGCCCTAAATAGGGAGAGCCGGGAGGAAACCCCATGGAAATGATAAAGCACCAAAAATGAAAAGATAATGCGGATGGAGTTAGGGGTAAGTTGCGCAGGAATAAGATGATATCTATTCAACAAATTTACAAAAAAAGGATGCAGAGGCAGTCGTAGGCTGCACTTAAAAAATTCTTCATACAGCGCAACCTTCCCCGGTTGCATAAGAGTAACCCTATCTTCGGGGAGGGGAACGGAAAGTTGAATGTTATTTGGGATCCCAAACCGGGCCCTAAGATTCCTAAGATCTTGAGAAGACGTGATTGAGGCAATCTTCGACGGACCGGCCGATTTAGGGGTAGCTACGAAAAATCCTACCTCATGGCTAGTGGATGAAGAAGAAACCCTAGGGGATTGGGATAGTGCCCTAAACACTGGTCATGGAGCTGGTTGATCCCCATGAATGGTCACGCCTCCGAGAGCTTGGTGATGTGCCTGGATAATCTCCTCACGAGAGGGCTCGATCAGTGGGCTTTTGCCTTTCCCATCTTGACGGGATCCATGAAGAAGAAAAAGGAGAGAGAAAAGTCGACTAACCTGAACTTGGAAGAGTGAAGACACAGAAGAGGCAACGAGAATAAAAGGCAAAGAGGTAGAGAGGACGAGCCCTTTTTAATATATTTTGAATATAACACCTCGAGCGCCACAAAACCACGCGGCATCCCTGAGTGGGATCGGGCAGATGAAAAGGTGTTATTCCCTTAGGGATATGCGCCCTCCTTTTCTTTTTTTGAAACGTCATCTATCGTATACACAAATTTAAATTCAATTTTCCGCCCCTCCCCCTTTTGTGCGTGCGGCGCGCCTGAGCACAAGGGACAGGGGCGAGGGGGCATATGATGTGGTCGATAAATGAAGGATAAGTCGTGATACGGTCGGTCAGCGAAGAATAGGTTGAAATCCTTGGCACAGGACCCGCAAGTCCTGGGCGGCCCCCAGGTTTTGGGTGGCCTCCCGGTCCGGGGCGACCCCAAAGTCCTGGGCTGCCTCCCGGCCCTGGATGGCCCCCAAGCTCTGGGCGGCCTCCTGGTCCTGGATGGCTCCCAAGTCCTAGGCGGCCTCCTGGTCCTGGGTGGCCCCCAGGTTTTGGGCGGCCTACCCTGTTGAGAAATTATTGAAACATAATTGCCCCAACTTATTGATTTTGATGATTTCCAAAAGACATTGCTTTACTTTCTAAAAGGCTATGAAAATGTTAAGTTAACCAATGAAATATTCAATTTCAAATTGGAAACTATGAACTATTAAAAATATAATGAGTTTCTTGAATCAATTGAATATATGTTTCAGTGAGCTATACTTATGAATTCAAAAATGATTTTATATATCAATCTTTTAAAGATCAATGACTTAATGAGAATGCTTTGAAATTGAGCTTTACTGTTAAAACAACATTATCTAAGTCAAATTTATATTTCAAAGTTGGTTGGGATGATTTTCAAAGCAAATCAGAATGTTTTCTGATTTTTGTATCAGTCCCGAGCCGACTCGAGAGTTTCCGAGTCGACTCCTGAACTTTCTCGAGCCGACTCGTGACTGAGCGAGCCGACTCGACTCAGACGGCAGAAAGACTCATTTTTGAGTGCTTCTCGAGTCGACTCCCAGCTTTTCGCGAGTCGACTCCTGGAAGTCAAGAGTCGACTCCCAGATTTTCACGAGTCGACCCCTGAAAACTCATTTTTTGGTGCGTTCTGGATTCGATTGCTCGAGCCGACTCGCACAGTCCCGAGCCGACTCCCCGAATTCTGGGCGGAAATTTTTTGAGTTGACACATCAGCTCCAACGGATATATTTTTGAATAACGGCTATTTTTCTTTGTTTCTAACGGCTATATTGTTTCAGAATCTATAAATAGAGGAGCCATTCAACAAAGAAAGAAGAGAGAAGATATATATTGAGAATCATTCAGTAAGAAATTCAAAAGAGGGAAAAACAGAGTGTTATTAGAAAAATCGTTTGATTTAAGAAGAAAGATTCAAAAGGAGTGAAATCCAAGAGTGAGATTCGTGCACTCCAGAGCTATCTTCTACAAAAGATTCAAGAGGAGATCCCAAGCACTTTCAAGAGCAAATCAAAGATCTTCCACATTCAAAGAAAAGGGAGAAAAGCTTCAACCCAACTCCAAAGCTCAAATCTGTGGAGAATCGGTGCCGAGGCCTGATTCAACATCAAGAGGAGTTGAAGGAAGGAATCCAAAGAAGCCAAGCCAGCTCTCAAGCTTTAATATTCAGGCTTTTCTAAACTCAATTTTTATTTTGAAATATCTGCTCAAAAAGGAGCTGCTTGTAATTAAACTCATTTTATTTGTTTGAATCTAGTTTAATCTGAGGGATTAAACTAGAGGAGGTTGTTAAACCTCGGTACAAGCTAGGTTTAGCTTGTGTTAGGGTTTGGTGCCGGTGAGCCCGTGTAAAATCGGCTGGGTTCGTTGTGATCCCGGAAAAACAACAAGTTTGAGTTGTGAACTTGGAAAACAACTCGGCTGTAATCTAGAGAGATTATAGTGTGGACCCAAGTGAGTCTTGGGAGTGGACGTAGGTGTTGGTTGCACCGAACCACTATAAAAATATCTTGTGTTTGCCGTGCCTAATTGTCTCTTCTCTATCTCTCATATACTTGTGTTTGTGCTTTGCTTATTAGTTAATCCTTTCACTTGCACATCTCATTTTAAATTGCTTAAAAGTCTTAATTTTTTAAGAACCCAATTCACCCCCCCCTCTTGGGTTGCCATCTGGGCCAACAATTGGTATCAGAGCATAGTGCTCATTTAGAGTTTGATCTCACGATCAAGAGCTAAAGGTCATTATGGCAACACAAAGTGGTTCTAGTTTTGCTGAAGGTCATTCTACGAATAGACCTCCACTTTTTAATGGCTCAAACTATTCTTATTGGAAAGCTAGAATGAGGATATTCATTCAAGCTTCTGATTATGAGCTTTGGGGTGTTATATTAAATGGACCTAGTACACCCACACACCTTATTGATGGCACTATTGTTCCAAAGCCCGAAAGGGATTGGAATGATAATGATAGGAGAATGGCTCAACTTAATGCCAAAGCCATTAATATCTTATATTGTTCCTTAGATTCAAATGAATTCAACCGCATCTCTACTTGTAATTCCGCTAAAGAAATATGGGATAGGTTGGAAGTTACACATGAAGGAACAAACCAAGTAAAAGAATCAAAGATAAATATTTTGGTTCATAAATATGAATTGTTCACAATGGAACAAACTGAAACCATCACATGCATGTTCACTAGATTCACCGATATTGTGAATGGTTTGAAAAGTTTAGGAAAAGTTTATACTAATGCTGATCTTGTTCGCAAAATACTCAGGTCATTGCCAAGATCGTGGGAAGCAAAAGTCACAGCAATCCAAGAAGCCAAAGACCTCAATGCACTACCCTTAGAGGAGCTTCTAGGATCTCTCATGACCCACGAATTGACAATGAGGCAGCATGTTGAGGAGGAAACAAAAAGAAGAAAACATTGCCCTCAAGACTGCAGAATTGGAAGAGAGCAGCAGTGATGATAGTGATGAAGATAATGATGAAACTGCTCTCTTGGCCAAGAAGTTCAGAAGATTTTTGAGGAAAAAGAAACCCTTCCAAAAAAAAATTTGGAAACAAAATGGAAGGAGAAAAGGAAAAGGAAAAGAAAGAAAGGACAAGGACAAAGAGAAAGACCCCTTGATCTGTTATGAGTGTAAGAAACCGGGGCATTATCGATATGATTGTCCACAATTGAAAAAGACCTTCAAGAAAAAGAAGAAGGCATATGTTGCAACATGGACTGACAGCAATGAATCTTCTTCCGAAGAAGAAGAACAAAAAGAGTTGCAAATATTTGTTTCATGGCCAACGACGACGACAATGACGAGGTAAGTTCCGAAACCTCCGACAATGATTTACATTTGATGAAATGTTTGAAGCTTTTAATGAACTAATGATAGATTTTAAATTGTTGAAAAAGAAATTTAAATCTGTGAAAAATGATAATGTTAGTTTAGCTAAAAGTAAAAATGAATTAGCTTTAGAAGTTAAGAAATTAACTAATGAAAAAGAAGACTTAGGAAAGAAAGAGATAATCTTAATCAAGAATTAGATTCATTAAAATCTGAAACTAAAACTCAACTAAAGATTTAAAAGATCAAATAGAAACTTAGCTTTAGATAAAGAACAGCAAGCTAAAGAAATTGACTCTCTTAAGAAAGATGTTAAAAAATATAAGGACATTGTTGAGAAATTCACTTAAGTTCAACTAAACTTAACATGATCCTAGATAGTCAAAAAGCTGTTTTTGACAAAGCTGGGCTAGGATATAACACATTAAGAAAACAGAAATCACTAAAGAATATTTTTGTAAAAGCCAACCAAGTAATATAACTTGTTTTAAATGTAATGAAAAAGGTCACAAATCCTTTGAATGCAAAACATTAAACAACAACAAGTTAAAATTAAAGCTAAGAAAATATGGGTTCCGAAAGGAACAATTTTTGTGTCTACTAACCATGAAGGACCCAAGAAAGCTTGGGTACCTAAACATAAAGTTTGATGATATTGCAGGAATGTCTTGTAGCCAAAAGATCAAACAAGAAGTGGTATCTTGATAGCGGCTGCTCAAGACATATGACGGGTGACAAAGAGGAATTCATCACCCTAGAAGAAAAGAAAGGTGGAGTTGTGACATTTGGCGATACGGTAAAGGTCAAATTTGGGCCTTGGTAAAGTTCGCATAACTCCATCTATAACTATTGATAATGTACTTTATGTTAATGGTTTGAAGCATAATCTAATTAGCATAAGTCAATTATGTGATAAAAACTTTAATGTTTCATTTAAATCTTCTTTATGCACTGTAACTAATTCTATTGATGATAGCATTGTTTTTACTGGTTATAGATTTGGCAATATATACTTAGTTGACACAGACAAAACTTCTAAGAGTAGTCATTGCCTAATTGCTGATAATGCTAACATTAATGATATTAGTTGGTTGTGGCATCGTAGATTAGGTCATGCAAGCACACACCTTATTTCAAAACTAATTAAAATGGATTTAGTTAAAGGTTTACCTAAATTAGATTTTGAAAATAATAAAATATGTGATGCATGTCAATTTGGAAAACAAACTAGAAGTTCATTTAAATCTAAAAATATTGTTTCAACTTCTAGGGGACTAGAGCTACTTCACATGGACCTATTTGGACCAACTAGAACCACAAGTCTAGGAGGAAAGAAATATGGTCTAGTGATTGTAGATGATTACTCTAGATATACTTGGGTAATGTTTTTAGCTCACAAAGATGAGACTTTCTCGATGTTCCTGAAATTTTTCAAGAAAGTCACAAATGAGAAAAACACTACTATAGTATCTCTAAGAAGTGATCATGGAACAGAATTTGAAAATCACTTATTTGAAAATTTCTGCACTGAAAATGGAATTAATCATAATTTTTCAGCCCCTAGGACTCCACAACAAAACGGTGTAGTTGAAAGAAAAAATAGAACTCTAGAAGACATGGCCCGTACCATGCTATGTGAAAGCAACTTACCAAAGTATTTTTGGGCGGAAGCAATTAACACAGCATGTTACATCTTAAACAGAGCTTTAATAAGACCAATATTAAAGAAAACACCTTATGAATTATGGAATGAAAGAAAACCAATATAAAATACTTTCATGCATTTGGATGTAAATGTTTCATTCATAATAATGGTAAAAACAACTTAGGAAAATTTGATGCTAAATCTGATGAAGGAATTTTTCTAGGTTATTCAACAACTAGTAAGGCATATAGAATCTTTAACAAGAAAACCTTAGTAGTTGAAGAATCCATTCATGTAGTTTTTGATGAATCTTTAGCAACTGGATCTGAAAAGATTGATGATGAGGAAGATACAAACATAATTGAAAAAGATCTTGAAAAACTTAATATTGAAGTATCTTCTGATCATGAACAAGAAGCTAAAGATGATGATTCACATAAGGATGATGATGTAATATGATCATAATGATGTAGATCTTCCAAGAGACTGGAGATATGCTCAT
Source organism: Calamus simplicifolius (assembly GCA_900491605.1). Classification (NCBI taxonomy): domain Eukaryota; kingdom Viridiplantae; phylum Streptophyta; class Magnoliopsida; order Arecales; family Arecaceae; genus Calamus; species Calamus simplicifolius. Next base: position 182,461 of record UESW01003897.1, read on the forward strand.
AGTCATCCTAAGGAATTGATTATAGGCGATCCATCTCAAGGAATAAGGACTAGATCATACATGAGAAATATTAGTAATCATCTTGCATTTGTATCACAAATTGAACCTAAAACTATAGAAGAAGCTGAAAAAGATAATAATTGGATGTTAGCAATGCAAGAAGAACTAAATCAATTTACTAGAAATAATGTTTGGACTTTAGTTGAAAGACCTAAAAACCATTCAATATAGGAACTAAATGGGTTTTTAGAAATAAACTAGATGAAAATGGCATAGTAATTAGAAACAAAGCTAGATTGGTTGCTAAAGGATATAGTCAAGAAGGGTATTGATTTTGATGAAACCTTTGCACCTGTAGCTAGACTAGAAGCCATTAGACTTTTACTTGCATTTGCATGTCATATGAACATTAACCTATTTCAAATGGATGTAAAAAGCGCATTTTTAAATGGACTTATTAATGAAGAAGTTATGTAGAACAACCACCAGGTTTTGAAGATCACGATTTTCAAATCACGTTTTTAAATTGCACAAAGCTTTATATGGTTTGAAACAAGCACCTAGAGCTTGGTATGATAGGTTAAGTAAATTTCTAATAGAAAATGATTTTACAAGAGGAAATGTTGATAAAACCTTGTTTTTGAAAAGAAAAAGTAAAGATTTACTTAGTAGTACAAATATACGTAGATGACATTATTTTTGGTGCTACTAACGAATCTCTGTCAAGAATTTGCAAAGTTAATGCAGGGAGAATTCGAGATGAGCATGATGGGAGAACTCAACTTCTTCCTTGGACTCCAGATCAAACAATGCAAGGAGGGAATTTTTATCAACCAAACCAAGTACACAAGAGAACTACTCAAAAAGTTTGGTATGGAAACAATGAAACCCCTTGGAACACCAATGAGTCCTTCATGCAAGCTAGACAAAGATGAAGAAGGTAAGAAGGTTGATCAAAAGTATTATCGAGGTATTATCGGATCCCTTCTCTATTTAACAGCAAGTAGACCTGATATAATGTTTGCAGTATGTTTGTGTGCTAGATTTCAAGCTGAACCTAAAGAATCACACTTAATAGCTGTTAAAAGAATATTAAGATATCTAAATGGAACAAAAATGTAGGTTTATGGTATTCTAGAGACTCCACATTAAACCTAATTGCATATTCAGATTCTGATTATGCCGGATGTAAAATTGATAGAAAAAGCACAAGTGGTGCATGCCATTTCTTAGGAAGTAACTTAATCACATGGTTTAGCAAAAAGCAAAATTCAGTTGCATTATCAACTACTGAAGCTGAATATGTAGCAGCTGGAAGTTGCTGTGCGCAAATCCTATGGATTAAGCGACAACTTGAAGACTATGGTATCAAACTTAATAAGACACCCATAAAATGTGATAATACTAGTGCAATCAATTTAACAAAAAATCCAATTCAACACTCAAGAACAAAACACATAGAAATTAGATATCATTTTATAAGAGAACATGTAGCTAATGATGAAATTTGTTTAGATTATGTAAACACTGAAGAACAATTAGCTGACATCTTAACAAAACCCCTAAGTGAAGAAAGATTTGAATATCTTAGAGGAGAATTAGGAATTTGTAATCCTTTTGAATAAATTTTGAAATACTTAAGGAAATGCATCTAGAATTCTTTCAATTCCTCAAAATCTTAAGGAAATAGTATCTAGAATTCATATCAAAATGATTTATCAAACTCAATGATTATGAATCATACACAAAATCAAATCCGGAATCATTTCAACATTCAGAAAATTTTCAATTTGTTCTGAAATGGTCTCCGAGCCGACTCGGTGTGTACCGGAGTCGACTCGAGTTTCTCTGAAACTTGGGAGTCGACTCCTGGTATGAGCGAGTCGACTCGAGTTCGAGATTTTTCTCTGTGATTTAGGCGAGCCGACTCGAGGAAATGCGCGAGTCGACTCGACGTGGTCCCAGGTTGAATATCTAGGGCACGAGTCGACCCGACGGTCAATCTTTTCTAATCATTCGATTCTCTCTACAAAAATCTTCCAAACCCTCCAAATCTTCCAAATTCTTCCGATTAATCATTCCAATCAAATCTATGGCCCCCAAAACCCGTGGAGCGAGCAGTAGCCGCGCCGGGATGAAGAGGAAAAGAACCGTGCGTCGACCCGTCCGCGAGCCGACTCCGGAGTCTTCGACTGCTTCTTCTTCGGATGATGCTCTGCTCCCACTGCCTCTACCCCTCAGGTAGACCTCCTAGCTAGTAGAGTTGTACCACGGGAAGGAAGGTGGATTTTGAGTTGTTTGAGAATGAGGGATTATGTAGGAAGACAGTTATTAGAAATGGGACTTGAGAAAATTGTTCTTTAGATTGCCCTACTATCCTGCTTTGGTAAAGAATTTTATAAGAATTTGTCTAGAGGAGACAATGGGTTAGTAAGCAAGTGAGAGGAGAATATTACTGCCACCATCTTTCTAGACTTTTTTCCTTGTCTGGACCTTCACATTTGCTTCAGAGGATAGATCTCCTGCTCTCACCAGATTATTGAATAGAACTTTGAGGGATTTGAAGAAGTTCTTGCAAGTCAACTGCCATTGGAGTTAAGCTTCTACACAATATCTGCAGTAGATTTTATTTCCCAAAACAGGCAGGTTTGATTATGTTTCAGAGAGGGATATTTTTATCATGGATGCCTGTATCAGGAAACCATCAATCTGCCTAGATGATTTTATGGTACATGCTGACTGTGGAAGAAAAGGAAATCTGTCTTCCCTATGGCATGATCTTAACTCAGTTTTCAAGCCAAGGGATTGTATTTAGTGAAGTGAGCCCAAGAAGGAATTAAGACACTGACTATTATACCTTGGCCACTATTCATCGAATGGGTTTAAAAAGAATGGAATTGGGAAAGGAAGAACAGTTTAGAGGATAGAGCTGAGGCTCCTAGACATTCATCTCCAGAGCCACCTCAGACTTCATTCCCAGACCCAGTTCCAGCTCCAGATTCCTCCCTGCTTCTGCTTTCTGCTCCTCAGACCTCTCTTCTACATCTGTAGTTTTTCAGATACTCAGTTAGAGCAGCTTAGATCTTTATTCAAATCTTAGTGAGCATGAGAGATTGAAGATGAATTTGAAGAAAAATTATGAACTTAAAAGAAGCACTATATTCTCTTAGTGATCGGGTTGCCTTGATTGAATCCACTGTCAGCTCTCTACAGGTTCCTTAAGTGAAAATTTAAAGAATATCTTTGAAGAACTTAAGGACATCTGTGGTGACTCGGAGACTTACTCCCAAAGCAACGCCGAGCTTCAAGATAAAATCAATCTGCTTGCACCTTTGTTGATAAAAACTAAAAGACTATGTTGATTCAATGCGAAGGGATGAAGCAAATTGTAGACCATTTGAATAGGATCACTAGAAGAAATTTTTAAGCTTTCATGTAATCCTCTTTTGATGTAATTTACTTTTAATGCAATGTACAAGTTTTCATTTCAATGTACTTTCATTTGAAGTAATGAGAAATTTGATGCTTCACTTTTGTCTATTTCAATTGTACCTTGAATATCTTTGAATGCTTATGTTTAAATTAATATAAATATTTCAATACTCAATTGATAACTTAGAATGAAATCGAATGAGTTTAATCAATTTGATGCTCTGATGCTTCTCAACCTTTTTGTTGATTACAAAAAAGGGGGAGAGATTTATATGAATTTATCGTATATTTGCATCATCTTTTTAATTGCCCTAATTAAATAAGGGGAGAGAATTAAGTAAGAAAAAGGTTATTTGCTTAAGTGTTTAAATTTAAAAATTGAAAGTTTCATAGGGGGAGCTACCTCATTGAGGGGGAGCCTTTCCATGAACACAAAAGCTGATTTTAAATCAAAATCTTTCAATTTATAATGAATATACTCAATGTTTTTGTCATCATCAAAAAGGGGGAGATTGTTGAGAAATTATTGAAACATAATTGCCCCAACTTATTGATTTTGATGATTTCCAAAAGACATTGCTTTACTTTCTAAAAGGCTATGAAAATGTTAGTTAACCAATGAAATATTCAATTTCAAATTGGAAACTATGAACTATTAAAAATATAATGAGTTTCTTGAATCAATTGAATATATGTTTCAGTGAGCTATACTTATGAATTCAAAAATGATTTTATATATCAATCTTTTAAAGATCAATGACTTAATGAGAATGCTTTGAAATTGAGCTTTACTGTTAAAACAACATTATCTAAGTCAAATTTATATTTCAAAGTTGGTTGGGATGATTTTCAAAGCAAATCAGAATGTTTTCTGATTTTTGTATCAGTCCCGAGCCGACTCGAGAGTTTCCGAGTCGACTCCTGAACTCGAGCCGACTCGACTCAGACGGCAGAAAGACTCATTTTTGAGTGCTTCTCGAGTCGACTCCCAGCTTTTCGCGAGTCGACTCCTGAAAGTCAAGAGTCGACTCCCAGATTTTCACGAGTCGACCCCTGAAAACTCATTTTTTGGTGCGTTCTGGATTCGATTGCTCGAGCCGACTCGCACAGTCCCGAGCCGACTCCCCGAATCTGGGCGGAAATTTTTGAGTTGACACATCAGCTCCAACGGATATATTTTTGAATAACGGCTATTTTTCTTTGTTTCTAACGGCTATATTGTTTCAGAATCTATAAATAGAGGAGCCATTCAACAAAGAAAGAAGAGAGAAGATATATATTGAGAAAAGAAGAAATTCAAAAGAGGGAAAAACAGAGTGTTATTAGAAAAATCGTTTGATTTAAGAAGAAAGATTCAAAAGGAGTGAAATCCAAGAGTGAGATTCGTGCACTCCAGAGCTATCTTCTACAAAAGATTCAAGAGGAGATCCCAAGCACTTTCAAGAGCAAATCAAAGATCTTCCACATTCAAAGAAAAGGGAGAAAAGCTTCAACCCAACTCCAAAGCTCAAATCTGTGGAGAATCGGTGCGAGGCCTGATTCAACATCAAGAGGAGTTGAAGGAAGGAATCCAAAGAAGCCAAGCCAGCTCTCAAGCTTTAATATCAGGCTTTTCTAAACTCAATTTTTATTTTGAAATATCTGCTCAAAAAGGAGCTGCTTGTAATTAAACTCATTTTATTTGTTTGCTAGTTTAATCTGAGGGATTAAACTAGAGGAGGTTGTTAAACCTCGGTACAAGCTAGGTTTAGCTTGTGTTGGGTTTGGTGCCGGTGAGCCCGTGTAAAATCGGCTGGGTTCGTTGTGATCCCGGAAAAACAACAAGTTTGAGTTGTGAACTTGGAAAACAACTCGGCTGTAATCTAGAGAGATTATAGTGTGGACCCAAGTGAGTCTTGGGAGTGGACGTAGGTGTTGGTTGCACCGAACCACTATAAAATATCTTGTGTTTGCCGTGCTAATTGTCTCTTCTCTATCTCTCATATACTTGTGTTTGTGCTTTGCTTATTAGTTAATCCTTTCACTTGCACATCTCATTTTAAATTGCTTAAAAGTCTTAATTTTTTAAGAACCCAATTCACCCCCCCTCTTGGGTTGCCATCTGGGCCAACATACCCGGTCCTAGGCGGCCCCCATATTTTGGGCGGCCTACCCGGTCTTGGGCGGTGATGCAGGGCGATATTCAAAATGCCTGCAACTCAAGAACGATCTAATCTGCGAGAAAAGAATTCGTCCAGGTTTGGTTTGAATCTTGACAAGAAAAGGAGAAAATTTTGAATTTGATCACTCACAATCCAAAATTTAAAGGAAGACCAATTGAATTTTCAATTCAATTGTTTTGAATCAGAAAAAGAAAACATTCATCTCCATTCAAGAGAAAAAAAAAGGAAATAAAAAAAACAACGTCTTTCTTCTCTGCCTATTGACGGCCGCCCAAAACCAACCTAAATAAAAGAAATAAAACCCTAACATCATAAGTTTAGTTAAAAATTATAACTATGCCATTAAAAACGAAAACAGGCCCAAAACTCCTATCAAACGAGCCCGGATGGCCAAAATCCACAGCAGCTCATTGCCAATAGCAATGACTTTGAATCAGCAGTCCGTTTCCATGTGACCAGCCAAGTTTGGGCCCAGTCCGACACAGGAAATTTCAAGCCCGTTTGTTCTGCAACCTCTTGGACCTTCGTAGATTATCTGGTGTGGTCTTCCCTGATGTGGCCTGCTGACTCTGGGATGCTGGTACAGGAACATCCAAGGACTAGTTCGACTGACCCGAACTCTGATCTGAACTGATGTCCTCATCAGGCGGCCCCCAAGCTCTGGGCGGCCTCTTAGTTCTGGACGGCCCCCAAGTCCTGGGCGGCCTCCTGGTCCTGGACGGCCCCCAAGTCCTGGGCGGCCTACCCGGTCCTGGGCGGCCCCCAGGTTTTGGGCGGCCTACCCGGTCCTGGACGGCCCCAGGTTCTGGGCGGCCTCCTAGTCCTGGACGGCCCCCAAGTCCTGGGTGGCCTCCTGGTCCTGGACGGCCCCCAAGCTCTGGGCGGCCTCCTGATCCTGGACAGCCTCCAAGTCCTGGGCGGCCTCCTGGTCCTGGGCGGCCCCCAAGTCCTGGGCGGCCTACCCGGTCCTGGGCGGCCCTCAGGTTTTGGGTGGCCTCTCGGTCCTGGACGGACCCCAAGCTCTGGGCGGCCTTCTGGTCCTGGGCGGCCCCCAAGTCCTGGGCGGCCTCTCGGTCCTAGGAGGCCCTCAGGTTCTGGGCGGCCTTCTGGTCCTGGGCGGCCCCCAGGTTTTGGACGGCCTCCCAGTCCTGGGCAGCCCCCAAATCCTAGGCGGTCCCCTGGTCCTGGACGGCCCCCAAGTCCTGAACGGCCCCCGAGTCCCGGGCGGCCTTTCTGATGATCCAGCATCAACAGTATATAAATATATATATATATATATATATATATATATATATATATATATATATATTTTTAAAAAAATAAATCAAAATATATATATATATATATATATATATATATATATATATATATATATATATATATATATATATATATATATATATATATATATATATATACTTTTTAAAAAAAATAAATCAAGGGAATTCAGATTATAAATCACCTCTCAGTGTGAAGTGGGGAAAGAAAAACTTTGACCGTGAATGCGAATCACTTTTCAAAATGGTTGATTGTCGGGTTAATAAAACGGACCGAGACAAGATGGGCATTCCTCTGCTAACTTCACTCCCGCGGTAACTCTAACATGTGGAGTAACAACGAGAACTGATCTATGCCAAACTCTAATTTCAGATGGTCTCCAATGCCCCAACACCTACGCTCTTCTTTGGCAACCCGTACCGAGCCGGCGGCAGGCCAAACCCCGGCGCTGGGTCACTGGAAAATATTCCCCATGGATCAGTGCACATGTGGACCGGAGATCGCACCCAGCCTGACTTCGACGGCATGGGTAACATTAGGGGTGCAACTTGGATCAGGTTCCATTCAAATTCGGCCTGTCAAACCCGATTTTAAGCGGTGTTTAAACTCATGTTTGCCCAACCCGAATCCAAAAGATCCAAATTTAATTCGATCTGATTTATAATTGATCCGGATTAGGGTTGACAGCAATCTGAATCCGAAATAACCCGAACCCGAGGGTTACCCGAACAGGGGTAGCTTATCGGCACTAGATTTTTGGAGGCATTGAAGGCGTCAATCGGATCGGACGAAATGGCCAACTTGAGGACGAGGATGGCAAGACCATCGATCGTAGGCGAGACAAAGGATAAATATAAAGGTGAACCACTCACACATTTCGTTTCACTTCCCGCCTTCTCCTCTTCTTTGTTTACGGCACCTCTTCCTCTTCTTTATTTCAAGTAAGACTTTTTTTTAATACAATGTTAAAGTCCCGAGTCGCGTTTGGTAAGAAATTTTATTTTTCATTTTTAGGATCATAACTTGATGTTTATTTATTTTTAAAAAATTTTATTAACCCGAATTTCAATCCGAAACTCAATCCCAATCCGATTTTTAAAATAGGATTAGGATTGAGGTTTTACAATAGGGTTAGGATTAGGGTTAGGATTAGAATATTATTGATATTTATAAATAGGATTAGGGTTAGAATTATGATTAAGAAAAATCCAAATTTGATTAGCCCGAGTTGCACCCTAGGTAACCTCTACTCCGCTGCCAGAGACGTGATCTTCTATGCCCACCACTCCAACGTCGACCGCATGTGGGACATCTGGAAAGGCCTTGGAGGGAGGCGGAGGGACCTCACCGACCCCGACTGGCTCAATGCCTCCTTCCTCTTCTACGACGAGAATGCCGCGCTGGTGAGGATCAAAGTAAGGGACTGCATCGATTCTGGAAAACTACGATACAAGTACCAAGACGTCGACGTACCGTGGCTCAGCACTCGGCCAACGGTGACCCGTGGCCTGAAACCGAGAGCGGCGGAGGTGGTGGCCATGGCAGCTCCGAAGGCTAAGATCATCGAGACCAAGTTCCCTATAAAGCTAGAAGCTGCCGTGAGCGTTACAGTGAAGAGGCCAAAGGTACTGAGAAGTAAGGATGAGAAGCAGCAGCAGGAGGAGGTGTTGGTGATCGAAGGGATCGAATTTGAGCGAGATGTTTATGTGAAGTTTGATGTGTATGTAAACACGTCGGAGTACGAAAAGGTTGGGCCCGGAGGGAGGGAGTTCGCTGGGAGCTTTGTGAACGTGCCGCACAGGCACAAGCATGACAAGATGGGGAAGGGGCTGAAGACCAGGTTGCAGTTGGGCCTGACCGAGCTGTTGGAAGATATCAACGCTGAGGGGGATGACACTGTTGTTGTTACTTTGGTGCCGAGGAAAGGGGAGGGAAAAGTGAAGGTTGATAGCCTTAGAATTGAGCTGGCTAATTAACTGGCGGGGCAAAACTTAGGTGCAGTAGTTGGCTGTGCGATTACCATCCGGTTCCCACTTGACAAGCATGCAGTCATCCCACCTGACATCCGTACTCGCATGATAATTTATATTTAATTAACGATGTTAAACCCGTATCATTTCTCAAGTGGAATGCATGGTTGTGTCGCTCATCAAGTGAGGAATCAGACGGCAGGCATCGAGCAAAACTGCACCTAAGTTTCATCCAATTGAGTGAGAGTTTTGTGTTGTGGGAATGAATAAGGTGAGCCTTATGGGTTCTAGAACTCCAAATTGGTCTATTAATTTGTGTTGTGATTTGCTTGCATTAATCAAGGGTACGTAAGAGCCATGGCTAAGCCTTTGATGTGGTTTTGTAGTTCAGATAAAGGCATATTAAATCATTAAGGCCAAATGAGCACCGAACTCAAAACCTACTTCAGAGGCGAGTCCACCGTCCAACAAGCATTTTTCCAAAGGTAATAGATTTTGGTCTCATCCTACCCCTGGAAGGAGATTAGCTTTTCTTTTTTGATAATGAAGCCACGAAGGGGTTGGCCTAATGGGGTGTCCCATGCTAGTTGATTCATCCGCATCATATATACAAATATATCATTGACTTATAACTTAATTATTTGATGTTTCATTTCTGAAAAAAAAAAAAAAAAACTTTATATGTATACTTTTCTTTTGCTCTTTTTGTTTTTCAGGGCGCTGAAAATCACGCCTGTTCTATTTCATCTTTCCTAGGCAAGCAAAACCATGTTTGTTTATTTGAAATGGGTTCTTACCAAAATTTCCAGCAGATCTGTTGTGAAAAAGGAAGATAGGCCTCGCAAAAGCTAGGTTCGCCATGTAGGGCGTGGCATCCATTTTATTTCTGCTAAATAGTATAGGTTGCAATGCATGTCGAATTTCATAATTATGTTTAGAGCACAAAACAAATAACATTGTTAATTGCTTAAATTAAAGGTAATCATGCGCCAAACATGAATTTAAACATGATTTTGAATGCTTGTTTTATATTGCGTACTGAGACATCCAATAAAAATAAAATTCAAACCACGCAAACCACAGAAACACATGAATTATGGCAGTATCACACAATATAGAACTCAGATGAAACTTTAAACATTCCATTTCAAGGAATGAAGCCATATGTCTTGTTAATGCACCTCTTTATTGATCTCATTTTCATCAGGGATCGGAGGTTAATTATCTATGGGAATTTTTCAAACCATGCTTGCACGGTTGCTTTCCTAAGCTTGTCTTGGTAACCTACGTTGCAGGAAGTGTGGCATGTGGCAAGTGAGCCATCTTAATTAGGCCTTATTATCTCATTGAGAAGGTAGTTGGTTCTAACTGGATAGAGAGTTCTATTGGCTATGCCACCATTTCGCGAAATAGTAAAGTGGAAATAGAATATCTTTGATTCTTTTATCAAGCATTGCTACCAAAATAATATATGGAACCTGAAATTATAATAGCTAATATGACAATATTGTCATTTTTATCACCATGACATCCGCGTGCATATTTAAAAATGAAGGCCATCGAAATATTTTTTAACTCTTGGTTGCATAGTTTCACTCACCCAAGCATAGTTAAAATCAACCATGTCAGGCAAAGCTTAGGTAATATCAACAAACCACGAACAAGAAGGTACCTCATACAAAAACTCTTCCCAATATTAAATCCAAGAAGCCACAAGATAACAAGACACGAATAAACATTCGAACAAAGTCTAGTCATCAAACAAAATCCTTTTAACTTTGATGAACGAAGCCTGCGAGAATATGTATCCAAAACACTAATTTATTTTACCTGCCCAACTCCGGCTATAAAAGGCTCAGATGGGTACGAAGCACTCCATGCGCACTTCTCTCCATCACTTCTTAATTCATATTAAGCTCGTGGTGGAGGGGAGAGTAGAGCCATGGGCGTGCCGGGACGGACAGCAGCGTTCTGAAGCTCGTGCACCCCGGCGGGTTCGTGGAGGTCCACCGGAAGCCGGTGGCCGCGGCCGACATCATGGCGAAAAACCCAAGGCATTCCATCACCGGGACGGAGGTGTTCAAGAATCCAAGGTTAGTCGTCCGGCCTGACGCACTGCTGCAGACCGGCGACGTGTTCTACATCGTCCCCAATCGCACGCTTTATCGTCTGTTGCGGTCCACCACCTGCCTATGATCTTGAATGCTGGCTTCCGTTGGATTAAAAGATCAATTCCCAACCAATATATATATATAAGACCGAACGAGCTGATTTCGCTCTTGCTATTGTTACTTGTTAAGAGTCATGAGCTCATTTCATATATTTGAAGGTCTAATAATATCATTACAATCGCAATGAACTGCGTACAGCCCATAAACACGTTCACACCTGCATGCATGCACATAATATCTAAAAAATTGTGCTTATTCTATGTTTACTGAACGCTGAAAGTTGTGATTCATGATGCTAACCAACACGCACACCAAAAATTCAATGCGAGCACAATATATTGCAAAATAAGCATGACTTAAACTAATTAGCTGACATATATATATCCACCACAAGCTAAGTGACATGGAGTAAAATGATGGATGCTAGTGCTTGCGTTGGGTTTGCAGTTCGGCTTCGCTAAGAGCCAACACCCAAGTCTGATGAGCTCTGCGGGTAAGATCCAGATGTAAAGTAATTGAGCCCATTAGAATCTCATCATGTCAGGTCTAGTTTTGTATCAGCTAATGGATGCAAGTCAAGATCAGGTCTTTGCATCAGAATAATACCCTTTTTTATTTTGATTTTTTATTTTTATTTTTGTGTACACAGCACACAAAGGGAGGTCTCAGACCTCAAATCAAAGGAAAAAAAGCTTTGTTTATATTCAATGAGTTACTTAAAATTCCTTAGCTAAGAAGATAACTGAAAGTAGAGATCATATTAGGATTGTTCCAACTCAGATTATTTTGGGAAGAGAAATCAAGGAAGAAGAAGGATTTTCTCTCAAGAATAAAATTGATCTATTACGTTTCATTAAGTACATCACCATATAAATATTGTTTCTTGTTTCTACGGATAACCATAATCCTCTTATGATCTTATCCATCTAAAACTATCCTATCAAATCATAAAAGATAAGGCTCATTATTTAAAAAACTAACTCTAACAAACTAACAACCATTATCTTTTAACACTCCCCTTTAATGGTTGTTCTTGGATACCCATGAGATCTCTAAAGTGAATGAATTTCTTCTTGGGTAGTGCCTTGGTGAAGATGTCTGCAATTTGATCTTCAGTCTTCACATACTTGACTTCAATTTCTTTTTCTTCTACCACATCTCTAATGAAATGGTACATGATTTTGATATGCTTGGTGCGGCTGTGATATATAGGATTCTTTGTCATAGAAATAGTAGATTTGTTGTCACATAGCTTCTTCTTGCTTTTCACCCATATCTTCAAGTATTCTTCTCAACCAAATTATTTGTTGAGCTGCCAAAGTTATTGAAACATATTCTGCTTCAGAAGAAGATAATGCCACTGTATCTTGCTTCTTGGATGCCCAAAATATGATACCTGATCCATAAAAGAATGCATATCCTGATGTGCTTTTCATGTCATCAATACTTCCAGCCCAATCACTATCACAAAACCCAAATAACTTCATAATATCATCCTTGTTTCTGTCATACATGATCCCATAATCTTTAGTACCTTTGATGTATCGATCTCAAGACTCTTTTTGCTTGTCCAAAGTGAATATTACTTGGCTTTTGCATAAATCTGGAAAGTAAACTTGATGCAAACATTATGTCGGGCCTTGTAATTGTTAGATATAATATGCTTCCAATAATGCTTCTGTATAATTGTGCATTTGCTTCACCACTTTCATCAACTTATCATTTACCACAAAAGGTGTTTTCACTTTCCACACTATTGCAATTTTTCATGTTGAATTTTTTTGAGAATGCCTTCTACATACTTCTTTGACTGATAAATATACCATCTTTTCTTTGACTTATTTCAATTCCCAAAAAATAATGAAGCAAACCCATATCATTCATTTCATATCTTCTCATCATATCATTTTTGAAAGTCAAGATCATATTCTCATTGTTATCAGTAATAATTAAATCATCAACATAAAGAGAGACAATGAGAATATCATTACCTTGCTTCTTCACATAAAGTGTTGGTTTACTTGGACTTTTTAGAAAACCTTTTTCATTGAAGTAGGTATCAATTTGAGAGTACCATGCTCTGGGTGCTTGCTTCAGCCCATATAATGCTTTTTTAACTTGTATACCTTGTTTTCTTGACCTTTGATGATGAAGCCTTGAGGTTGTTCAACATAAATTTCTTCTTCTAATACTCCATTCAAGAATGCAGACTTTACATTTAGTTGATGTAGTTTCCAACTTTTATTAGCTGCTATAGAAATAAGAGTTCTAATTGTATCATGTCTAGCAACATGTGCAAAAGTTTCTTGATAATCAATACCAGGTAATTGAGAGTATCCCTTTGCTACTAATCTTGCTGTGTCTTTGAATAGTGCCATCTGGATTGTTTTATTTTGTAGATCCACTTCAAGCCAATGACTTCCTTATCACTTGGTTTCTTCACTAATTCCCAAGTTTTGTTCTTCTCAATCATATTGATTTCTTCATGCATTGCTTTGTTCCACACTTCTTCATGCATAGCATTTTCATAAGTTTCAGGCTCAATCATGCAGAAATTACAAGAAGCATAAATGTCACTTAACCTTCTCATTTTTATAGGAGTAAAACTTGAAGATGGACTTGAACTTGAAGAAGTTTGTGGTAAACCTTCATTTTCTTCATTTTGAGCATCATAGATTTCTTCATCAAGAGGAATAATATTTTCTTCAACTTTCTTTTGCTTCCAATCCCAAGCAACTTTCTCATTGAAAATAACATCTCTTCTTATGATCACTTGATTTTGCTTCAAGCTGAAAATCTGTAACCTTTTGATTTAGAACAGTATCCAACAAAGATACATTTTTCACTTACTTCATCAAGTTTATGCCTCCTTTCCTTTGGAATATGTGCATAGCACACACATCCAAAGATTTTGAAATGCTTCACTGAAGGCTTTCTACCATACCAGGCTTCAGATGGTGTCATATTTTGAAGAGCTTTTGTTGGACATCTATTCATCAGATAAACTATTGTATTCACAGCTTCTGCCCAATAAGAATTTGAAAGGCCTTTGTCTTTGAGCATAGATCTAGACATCTCAACAATAGTAAGATTCTTTCTTTCTGCAACACCATTTTGCTCTAGTGTATAGCTAACAGTCAATTGTCTTTGTATACCATCATCTTCACAAAATTTCTCAAATTTATTTGAATTATATTCACCACCTCTATCACTTCTCAGCACTTTGATATAATGTCCACTTTGTCTTTCCACAAGATTTTTAAAATTCTTAAAGATAAGGAATGCCTCTGATTTATGTCTCATAAAATATACCCATATCATCCTTGAATAGTCATCAATAAAAATAATGAAGTAGATGTTACCTGTATGAGAAGGAGTTTTCATAGGTCCACATATGTCAGTATGAATAAGCTCCAATGGTGCTTTGGCTCTCCATACATGCTCTTTTGGAAATGCCTCTCTATGTTGTTTTTCAAGTGCACATCCTTCACAAGGTTCTTCCTTGTCATGTATTGCTGGTAGACCATACACCATATTCTTTTGATGTAGACTTCTCAAGCTTTGAAAATTTAAGTGCCCAAACCTTTTGTGCCATAGCCATGACTCATCATTTTCTTCCATCTTCCATGCAGCATCCTTTGCATAGTGCAAAATAAGAGGAAAATTTTTATTTTTCTCCATCTTGATATTTGCCATAAGTTGCTTTTTCATCCCTCTGTCATATAACTTGCAAACATTATTTTCAAAGTGTACCATATGCCCATGCTCAATCAGCTGTCCAACACTCAAGAGATTTTGCTTCAAATCTGGAACAAGTAAAACATCATGAATGAATTTTCTTCCTTTCTTGGTATTGATTTCAATTGTGCTTTTGCCTCTTGCTTGGACTATTGCACCATTTCCCATCTTCACTTGTGAAATTGAAGAACTGTCAATGTTCACAAAAATAGACTTGTCTCCTGTCATGTGATTGCTGCAACCACTGTCAAGATACCACATATTATTACTTTTCTCTTCTGCAGTTTGACATGCATATAGAGTGCTTTGTTGACCTTCATTTTCTTCTGAGAAGTGTTCTTGCTCACTTGCTTTGTATCTGCAATCTTTTTGAACATGTCCAAACTTTTTGCAATTATAACATTGGGGTTTTCCCTAAACCAGCAATCTTTTTCAGCATGAGAAGACCTTTTACACATATTGCACCTTTGTTGAATGTTCTCATCATATTGCCTTTTTGAAAAATTATTTCTTTGCATTTCTCTACCTCTTCCTTTCATATTTCTTCCTCTTCTCTATTTTGGTTTTCACCTCTGAATGACTCTCTTTTGACTGGAGCATGACTAGATGATTATTTTTGAGAATTTTTATCAACCACTTTGAGTTTAGATTGAAAGGCACTTTCAATTAATGATTCTTTATGCCTAAACAATCTTTGCTCATGAGCTTCAAGAGATCCCATTAATTCATGAATGCTTAATTCAGAAAGATCTTTAGATTCTTCAATAATTGCAACTATTGTATCAAATTTTGGAGATAAACTAGCCAATATTTTCTCATATATTCTTCGCTCGATGATGGTTCACCATAGCTCTTCATTTGATTAACAGTCTCCGTAATTTTGGAGAAGTAATCCTTTAATTTTTTATTTTCTTGCATTCTCAAATTATCTAATTCTCTTCTTAGAGTTTGAAGTTTGATAGCTCTTACCTTTATGTTGCCTTGAAATTCCTCCTGCAAGATATCCCATGCCTCCTTTGATTTGGTGGCTCTAATAATTCTAGAAAAAAATTTCTCAGATACAGCTTGTTGGATAAAGAATAAAGCTTTGACATCCTTCTTTTTGTAGTCCTTTAGTTGCTCCTTCCGATTATTTGTTGGATTAACTGCGTCTTCGTACCCTTTCTCAACTAGATCCCATAGTTCTTGTGAAATAAAAAGGGTCTTCATCTTGATGCTCCAATAATCATAATTTTCTCCATCAAAAATAGGGATAGAAGGTTGGTGGATATTCATACCAATATTGCTTGGGGTTGCCATCAAGTCCACCTACCAAGAGCTTTCCTTTTTTATTTTTGTTGGGATTGTTTTCAACTTAGATTATTTTGGAAAGAGAAATCAAGGAAGGAGGGTTTTTTCTCAAGAATAAAATTGATCTATTACGTTTCATTAAGCACATCACCATATAAATATGTTTCTTGTTTCTACGGATAAGCATAATCCTCTTATGATCTTATCCATCTAAAACTATCCTATCAAATCATAAAAAATAGGCTCATTATTTAAAAAACTAACTCTAACAAACTAACAACCATTATTTTTTAACAGATCAAGTACTGAAATATCCCATGAATGCAATCCTTCCAGGCACATCATAGACTGCTCGATAACATTGTTTTAAGTCTCATCAAAAGGATTGATGAAGCTTCATTCTTTACAGATCTAGTAGTAGCCTACATATTAAATATTTAAAAATTAATTTGCCAAAAAATTGAGTGCTACAAGTAATTAATGCAGCAAGCATCAACTGACAACATATCACCGAGTAGGGTTGACAGCTTCATCCATCTTTCAAGATGGACTTCATGATGATGGGATTCGGAGGCTAATCAATCAGCTGAAAACATGAGTAGCTTTAGAAGCCTACAATGTTCCATGAATCTACAAAATGTTTCATAAGAGGGGATTAGAGTTAGTAAGATGATCCAAATTATTAGTTAAAGTGATTAAAGTGCTAGAATCTCCTTTCAACAAAATCTGAGTTGCTCTTATCATGGTGCTGTTAATTCAGCAAAGGAATTATGCAAGGAAAAATCTTCTTCCCCACAACGTAAATTAAATAGTTTATTGAGGATGGAGAAGATAATTAATAAATTATTAAATAACAATAATTAAATAATTTAAGTTGCCTTATTAATTTCATTGAAAACAAAATATAATGCATACCTATAGAATTAGGATATAATTTCATTGAAAAAGGTCAAAACAGAAAGAACAGTGAACCTAATAAAATTTCTATTAACATTTAAAAATTTAGGAGATGTAAAGCAACTTAGGTGACATATTTATTTAATAAAATCTTAGAGACTAAGAATATATCTAATAAATTAAGAAAGAGTTATACAATATCGATTTATAAGAATAAAATAGATATTCAAGCTATAAAACTTTGAAAGAGGGTATTAAGCATATGTTGATATATACTACAAAAATAATAGAGAATCAATTTAGTCTTATACTAAGAAGATCAACTATAGAGATTATTTTTCTCCTTTAGAGGTTAATGGAGAAGTATGAAAAAAAGAGACAATATATTTATATAATTTTTATTGATTTTTTAAAAAAATATGATAGAGTTGTTATAGAAGTTTTATAGTGGGTATTAAAAAAGAAAGGAGCACTCATTAGATATAATAATATAATAAAATATATTTATGATGGAGTGATTAATAGGACAAGAACTATCGAAATAATGCTGATCAATTTTCAGTGACATTGTGCTTACTTAGAGATCTATTTTTAATCCTTATCTTTTTATATTAATTGTAAATAAGCTGAACGAGCATATCTAAAATGATATTTTATGGTGCATGTTATTTACAGGTGATATAGTATTAGCAGATAATATTAAGATTGAAGCTACTCATAAGTTAAAATTATGAAGAAATGTATTAAAGTATAAAGATTTAATATTAATTAAAATAAAATAGAATACATTAAATATAATTTTAATATAATTAGAAATAAAAATAAATATAGAATAAAAATTAAAAGCCATAAAGTTTCTAAAATGATTATTTTTGATATTTATGATCGATCATTCATAAAAAAAGATTGAGAATAATGTTATTTATAGGATAAGTTAAATGAAATAGAAAAGTATAACTGGAATATTATATAATTTTAGAATACCTGATAAGTTGAAGAAAGATTTTATATGATAGCTATAAGAATAACTATATGCTTTATGGCATCAAATATTAAATAATTAAAAAATAACATGCATACAAAATAAATATGACTAAAATGAGAATATTAAAATGGATATATAATAATATAAGAAAAAATAAAATAAAAAAATAAAATTATTTAAAAAGATGAAGGCAACATCAGATGAGGACAAATTAAGTGTAGAATGATTTAGATAGTATGAATATTTGCAATAGAGACCAATACGAATGATAGTTTGATATATGTACAAGAAAAAAGAGATAAAAATAGACTAAAAATTATATGGAAGGAAGTGTAAAATTTTTTTAAAAAATATTTTGTATCTTACTAGAAATATAGCTTAAAATTGAGCCAAAAAAAAAAAGAGGATTCATAATACTGACCCTAACTTGTTCTTGTTGTATATGGGTCCTCAAAACAAATCACATATATAGCAGGCTCATGGACTCACGAAAATTAACCTTTAACGCTTCAAAGGGCATAGAAAACTATCTTACACTTCAAAGGGCGTAGAAAACTATCTTACACAAATACCATCCAAACAAACTAAACATTTAATTCTTGGGTTGCTCTGGTTTCTTGACTGAGTGCCAAATAATTGATTGAGTGGGCCTGAAACTATTTTGTAGTAAGATATATGGTTTGTCTAATTGCCTTACATAGAGAAGTGATCTCTTAAAAAATTCTTTTATTCCTTACCTTCCATTTAAACAACCTAGTGACAGCGATCGTCGCCCTAATAGTTTTATATATATGGGGCTGGGACAAAAAGATGATAAGGTCCGATAAGGACCGCGGGAGTATAATGCATGCCTTCCCTTCTGGACTTTAATTTATGCCAACATTGCCTAGCAAGTCAACACATGATTATGGTCCTACTCTCCATCAAGATAGAGGTCAGATAAAATAACCTCATGAGAAAGCAAAACCTTTTGTGCAATATAGTTTTATATGGAATCTTTTGCCAAATAATTTCCATCAAAATACTTTTAACTCTCATATATAGTAGCAACAAGTTACCATACCTGTGAGTAAATGGATGTATTATCATAACGGTAGAAAAAATAGAGCTCAATTTAATATCATCCCAGCTCCTATTTTGGGTTAAAAATCAACAATCTTGAGATTATCAATATCAACATGCATATCAATAAAAGTAGGCCAAGCATCCAATGGAAGATTAGATGATCATGGGTCTTTAGTAAAATTACCTAGGTGCTAGTTCCTAGTAGCCAAATAAATTGGTACCTCAATGTTTCAGCATTGCCATAGATCTTGTGCCATGTAAGTAAGCATTCGTGAGGTATTGAGTACTTTATTGGTGACCCATTAAAGTGATGTTTTGGCTAGACAACTTGAGCCCATAAAGAGTTAGGCTCGATGACTAGTTGCTTGGCTAGTTTGGTATGAAGAGCTTATTGTGTGATGTAAGTCAACTAGATACCAAGCCCACCCTTAGGTTTTAGATGGCATATCTTCTACCAAGAGATCAAATATGGTTCACTTCTATATAAAGTGTAGCATCAAAGAAAAGCTTTAAATCTGCGTTCAATCTTTGCTAGAATAAACTGCAACACTTAACAACTCAAACATACAATAGGCAAGGATCAAAGATAAGATTGATTGAATTAAAGTTACTCTATCTTCAAATGAAAGTGTTTTTCATTTCCAACTATCAAGCTTCTTAGAAGTCTGCTCCATTTGATAATGTAAAGTTAGCCACAATTAGTTTATTACTAGATAAAGAAACAACCAAATATTGCCATACTCCATCCTTTGGATGCATTGTAATATATTGCAATTTTTAATTAATAATTATATGAATTCCTTATGTCATTATAATGATTATCAAAATTTGATCATGTGACTCTATGTTCATGTCATTAGCATGTGACTATATGTAAAGTTATCCTATATGAGTTATGCTATTTATATTAACTCATACCATTATAAATGATTACTAAAATTCTTTTCTATAGCCGTATGACCATGTGTTTAACAGATGCTCCTATGAATTTTGATGCATTATATAAGCTCATGTGAATTGAGAAATACCTTCTACATTATGATATAACATGTATATAATAGACTGATATTTGGATAGATCCACTAGTGGCATAATACTAGCTTATGAGGGCCACATATGTGATCTGCTCTGATTCGATTGCAAGCAATTCTCTATCTATACCTTTGGATCATCTGTTTGAGCTTTTGGGCAATTTATTTTCAAGGATTCTAGATAGCTTTTGTCTTATGTTTAATATTGTGATAATTTTTATAGGTGCATATGCATGATTGTATATGTAATATGTACCAATAATTTCTCTATTTTTTAAGTTTGATAGTATTGAATCCTTGAGCTAGTTAGCTAAAACTACTTAAGGGATAATGCATTACTGACTATGAGTTAATGACAAGCATTACCATCTATGTTTTAATATATATATTACTATTTACAGTTTAATGATGTTAGGCCTTAGCATTTTATGAGATACATATGACAAGTTATGGTTTAAAAATTAAAAATTTTGGGTATTAATGTTAAACCTTTGAGATAATACCATGGACAACTCCTATATATATATATATATATATATATATATATATGATACATTACTGCTTATGATTTGAAAATCTCATGTTTTAGCACCTTATTATTTATAAATATATACACCCACAATGAATTATTAGGATCACATTTTACTTGTTTATACTTGGTGTGTTTATCATTATCTATTCATTGAGTGTGATCTCACTCCTTGTAATATTTTTTTATGATTGACCTTTGATCTAATAGATAGTCACATTCATTTGAGAGAGTTCTTTTTAACTTAGACAAGCTCAATATCATACACCCTATACGTTATGCTAACTAAATTAAAGATGATTCTTCTTGTTTATCTTAGGTTGCATATGTAGAGCTTCGCAGTTATCATGTATAAGGATCCCCATAAGTACTTAGAGAGCATTTGATAGCAGGTAATATATCCAGATTATTAGTAATTTATATGAGACCCATCAGATAACTATGTTTGGTATATGTTTTGAATGGTAATCTATCCCGCAGTGGTAACCTGGATTATCTCATGAGATGTAATCCAAATTACCTCAGAGAAGGTAGGTATCCATATTACCAGATATGTTGTAATCAATGTTTTAAAAATTGGACCGGACTGGCCGGTCCAACCGAGAATCTATCATCAGTCCGGTCTGATTTTATTATTAAAGTTAATTTTTATATGACCCGGTAAAAAATAAAAAAACCCATTGAACCGGCTGGGTTTCAACTGATCCAACCCGGTTTTTAGATTTTTTAATTTTTTATTTATATTATATTATATTATTTTATTTTTATTATTAAATTAAAATTTAATTATAATATATTCGGTCCGACCAAACCGGTTCATCCGGTCAAACCGATTAACCCACGATCCAAATGTTAAGCCGGTTCGTTGTCCGATCCGATTTTCAAAACATTGGTTGTAATTAATAATTTTTTTTAACAAAATTACCCCTGCCTTCTCTTTCATAAAAATAAAATATCCATTTTCCAAACAAAATCTCTTCTTTTTTTTCTCTTTACTCTTGTCTCATCGCCGTTATCTCTTTTCTCATGTCTTCAAACAAAAATAACTACGGTATTATTATCTATATAAAAAAATATCAAATATAAAAATTAAAAATATAAAAATATAAATATAAATAAAAAAAGAGTGTTCTTACTAACAACTCCTTGATAATGTAGTAATTTAAAATTGGCAACATCTAATTACATTACTATTTAAAATTCAAAAAATAACTTACATTTGCTATCAACTAATCGATCCATTCATATTATCATAATATCAATTATTCTATTAATCTTAATTAATTTTATATAATAAAATATTAAAAATAAATTATTTTTAAAATATAATAAATAAATTATGATAATTAAAAGTTTAAGAACCAAAAAAATATTTGAATAAATGTTTAAAGATTAAAAATATATTTTAATCTTAAAAAAATAAATCTAGTATCTTCTACTTATATATAAATACTTTGATTTAGAGATATTTTAAAAAAATTAATAGATTTGATTTAATATATAAATTTAATTGAGGTATATTTTAAAATTTTGATGTTATATGACTAGTAATATGTTTGTCATACCAGATACAGTAATCAATATTACTGTAACATTATCTGTGTATATTAAATACAATAATCAATATTATTAGCAATCCATTCAGTAGTAATTTATCTTGTAGGTAATTCATATTACCATTTAGATTATCTGGCAATGCACCAAATGCAACCTTTTGATTTTGTGGTTGTGGTAAATATGTGCATATATATTGATGCAGTGCCCCTTTGATAAATATATATATTCAAAAGCCAACATTTTAGTTTGATATTAATTGTATGTGATTAT
This sequence comes from Calamus simplicifolius, assembly GCA_900491605.1. NCBI lineage: Eukaryota > Viridiplantae > Streptophyta > Magnoliopsida > Arecales > Arecaceae > Calamus > Calamus simplicifolius. The sequence goes on from UESW01003897.1 coordinate 204,836, forward strand.
TAGATTTTTTGAGGCTTACATGGATTCGATTGGGTTTGACTCATCTTAGTTTTCATGCTAGCCATGAACTCCTAGTTTGGATCATGGCAGTTTTCTAGTAACTTATTTTCCTAGCATCTATTGTTAATTGGCTGATTCGTAGAACCAGCTGATTTCAATCCTTCTTTCTTAGAAGTATTATAGATTGGGACACTTAATTGCTACATGAATCCATGGTTTAAAGATTGATTTTATGTCATTGTTGCCCTTCTCACTGGTCTTTTGGCAATCCTCCTTCAAGTGGCCCAACATTCCACATAAAAAACAAAGATAAGGAAGTTCCTCGTAGATAGCCTCTTGCTTTACCATGTTTCCTTTAACCTGAACATTGATGCCCAAGCATGTTGATGATGCCTAATCACCTTGGGCTAACGTCCTTGAGCGTCAGTGAATGAGCCATGACCTTGACGAAGAAGCTTCACCTCAGCTTCAAGATCTGCAAGAAGTCCCAAAGGCCGAATGTTCCGGCAGGGACCCTTTGACGCTCAAGTTAGTGATCGGAATCACAACAGTGAGCTTGGGAAAGCTCAACCTTGAGAACTAGGAAGAAGATAAGAGAAAATCTCTAAGTGCTTTGCTTAAGTGTTTATACCTTGGTCAGGGATCCCTTTACCCATTTTGTTGCTGCTTGGGTCTGCGTGGCTTGCTAGATAAGATTGGAATCTCATGATGAGCCATGTTTTTTGCCAATGGAATGTCAAAACTAGTGGAGTTGGATTCATCCCATCTGAACTGGGTGAGTGGTACTTTATGGCAGATGATCACCTTTTGAGGCTTATCTGGCCAAACTCATTAAAACTTCATAATAAATGATGACTTTTTGAGTTTGTCTAATCAAAGAAATTAAAGCTTCATGATGGATTATGACATTTTGGGCATGTGCCAGAATCAGTAGAGTTTGTCTTATTAGACATATATGAATCAGAGATGACTGGTGGGCCTGTCCTTGTCAGAAGTGAAGGCTTGCTTGGAAAGCCAATAGTTAAGTTCAAAGATGAAAGGGGAATGAGGCCGCCTATGAGCTAGGGCCGCCTCTGGGCCGCTTTATGAACTGGGGTCGCCTAAGAGCCGAGACCGCCTGTGAATTAGGGTCGTCTAGGAGCCGGAGTCGCCTAGGAACCGCTTATGAGCTGGGGCCACCTTATGAACTGGGGTCGTCTAGGAGCCAGAGCTGCCTAGGAACCGCTTATGAGTTGGGGCCACCTTTGGGCCGCCTTGTGAACTGGGGCCGTCTAGGAGCCGGGACCACCTCTGGGCTGCCTTGTGAACTGGGGCTGCCTAGGAACTGCCTATGTTCTGGGGCCGCCTCTGGGCCGCCTTGTGAAATGGGGCCGCCTAGGAGCCATCTATGAGCTGGGGCCGCCTCTAGGCCACTTTGTAAACTGGGGCCACATAGGAGCTGAGATTGCCTAGGAGCCGGGGCCGCCTTTGGCCACCTTGTGAACTGGGGCTGCCTAGGAGCTGAGGCTGCCTTGTGAACTAGGGCTGCCTAGGAGTCGGAGCCACCTAGAAACCGCCTATGTTGTGGGGTCGCTTCTGGGCCGCCTTATGAACTAAGGTCGCCTAGGAGCCGGAGCCACCTAGGAGCCACCTATGAGTTGGAGCCACCTCTGAGCCGCTTTGTAAACTGGGGCCATCTAGGAGCCACCTATGTGCTAGAGCCGCCTCTGGGCTGCTTGTGAACTAGGACCGCCTAAGAACTGGGGCCGCCTAGGAGCCGCCTATGAGCTAGGAATGCCTGTGGGCCACTTTGTGTTCAAACGATTCCCACCATTAAGTAATCTTGGCCGTTAATTTACACATGGCTCTTATCAGCCACATCATATGCTTCCTCACTTCTGAGTCTTGGCGCTCACGCGTGCAGCACGGGCTAAGAGAAAGGAGCGCATATCTTCCACTTTTATTAATCCTCACACGCCATAAATTAGCGAAGGCGGGCACGTGCCTTCGAGAAGGTAAAGTCTCTTTAAAGTCCTCTCATCATTTAAGGAATGGCGTCGAAAGCGAAATGGTCTGCAGGGATATTAAGGAAAATACTTCTTGATCAACGAAAAAGGTGGGACATCATTATTGAATTGTTCTTATCTGTGTCCCATCATTGGGTGCATATCATGCCTCTCGAAAGTCATCGAGGCATCGTATCTCGAATAATGAAAATCTTGAGGATAGCTGGGTGAAGCTTCCACTCGTGAATCTCCGCGTGGCATTGTAGTAGGCGGGATGTTCAAAAATGGTGTATAAAGATTGTCATACTCGTCTCTTGAGCTTCTTACATCTCCACCATCTTTTTTGTGTCCTCTTCTCTTTCTGAGTCTCGAGCCCTTATTCCTATCCTCTTGATCTTCAGGTTAGTTTTTTTATCTTTTTGCCCTTTCCTTCCATGGATTCTGACTTTCGTAGAAAAGGTAAAGCCCCATATGGTTGAACCCTCCAGGAAGGAGATCCTCCAGGCACGGTGCTGGGCTCCCGGTGGTGTTTCCATCCGTGACCGTCCGGCGACCGTAGTCAGAGCGCCACCTAGGGCCTCTCCTCCACCTTCTAGGGCTCCTCTTCCAGTTGATTCCTCTAAGTCTGTAGGCCCGGGGAGGATAGAATCTACCATGATTGTCCATGATGTAAAGAACCTTAGGGTACAGTATGAGATACCTGCTAGCATTTGTACCTCAGTCCCTCGTCCTGGTGATAGGGTGACCTCCAGCCAATCTGGTGAGATCACCTTGTACGATGAGTTCTTAGGAGTGGGCTTCATCTTCCTTTTTATCCCTTCTTTTTTAATCTTTTGGATATGTATGATCTTGTCCCAACACAACTAACTCCGAACTCCATTCGAATTGTCTGCGCCTTTTAGTACTTTGTCATTTCCATGGTCTTTCTGCCCGAATCTCCTTGTTTCAGGCCTTGTATAAACTCCGCAACCCCAATAAATCTGGATGGTGGAGCTTTGCCTCCAAACCTAAGAGAGCCCTTAAGCTCGACCTTCCTTCCAAGATTAAGGGATGGAAATCTCAATTTTTCTTTGTCCATTTGGACAGGATGACTTTTTGAGTTTGTCTGATCCAAGAAATTAAAGCTTTATGATGGATTATAACTTCTTGGACTTGTGCCAGAATCAGCATAGTTTGTCTTATTAGACATATATGAATCAGAGATGACTGGTGGACTTGTCCTTGCCAAAAGTGAAGGCTTGCTTGGGAAGCCAATAGTTGAGTTCAGGGATAAAAGGAGAATGAGGCCGCCTATGAGCTCGGGCCGTCTCTAGGCCATTTTGTGAACTGAGGCTGCCTAGGAGCTGCCTATGAGCTGGGGTTGCCTTATGAACTGGAGTCACCTAGGAGCCTGGGCTGTCTAGAAACTGCCTATGAGCTGGGGCTGCCTCTGGGCCGCCTTGTGAACCGGGGTTGCCTAGGAGCTGGGGCAATCTAGGAGCCGGGGCCGCCTCAGGGCCGCCTTGTAAATTGGGACCGCCTAGGAACCACCTATGTTCTGGGGCTGTCTCTGGGCCGTCTTGTGAACTGGGATCGCCTAGGAGCCGTCTATGAGCTAGGGCTGCTTGTGAACTGGCCGCTTATGTGCTGAGGCCGCCTCTAGGCCGCTTTGCGAATTGGAGCGCTTAGGAACCAGGGCCGTCTAGGAGCCGCTTCTGAGCTGGGGCCGCCTTTGGGCCGCTCTATGTTCAAACGATTTTCGTCGTTAGGTAATTTTGACCATTAATTTATACGTTGCTCTTATCAGCTACATCACATGTTATTTGGGTCATGTCAATTTGGAAACATACCATGGCTATTTACATTTAGTAGAGTTCTCCATCCAATCATTGAGAAACAAGGATTTGCTCATTCTGAAAGCAATCTTTAGGATGATGTCCTTTCTTGTAGCTCAATATGTAGTCTAGGTAGTTATAACGACATCGAGGCATACGTAATCATATCTCTCTTAGGTTTTCAAATTGGGTCTATAATTCTTCAGAGCCAATAATAACTAGACCGAGGACTAAGGTGCCCTAATTAAGACACTTATTTTGGCCTTTTTCCAATGGAAAGAAAAAGAGAAAAATTTCATTCAATCTAAAAATCTCCTTCTATATTTCATCTGATTTTCGTCTCTTTCATAATAAAATTATCAAAATAAATCCTTTCCCCAAAAACTTACAGAATAGGGCCAAACTTAGTCCGCTGCATGCTTCCTCCACCTTTTCATCAAACAAGAAAACGGTATGAGTGAATTTCTTTTGTATGGTCATGATTTTCTCTAAAAAATCTAGGGGGCGTTTGGTAGGAGGTAATCTATCCAGATTACCGATAATTTAAAAGGGCCACACCGGATAACCATGTTTGGTACGTATTTTGAATGACAATCTATCTTGCAGTGGTAATCTAGATTACCACTTGAGTGGTAATCCACATTATTGGGGAGATTGTTGAGAAATTGTAGCCCCAATCTTATTGATTTTGATGATTACCAAAAGCCATGAGTATATTAAAAGATGCAATGAGTTTATTTACATGAGCAATGAATTTATTTAGAACAATCAATGAGTATGTTAAGTATGACTTTAATCAATTTGAAAGTAACTTCAAGCTCCATGTTTAAGCTTTCAAAAAGAAATTTTTATACTTCATATCTCAATCAATGAGTTTTTGGAACATTTCTTGAATTGATTTCTAATAACAATTTTACTGTATTCAAGTCAAAAATTAATTTAAAATGAATCTGGAATGAATTTCAAGTCAATCAGAAAATTCTCTGATTTTCGATACGTTCCGGAGCCGACTCTAGAGTTTCAGAGTCGACTCCACTCAGTATACAGAGATATCTATTTGTCTCGAGTCGACCCCCGATTTTGTCGAGCCGACTCCATGACTGTGTGAGTCGACTCCGCTCAGACACCAGAGAATTATTTTTTTGAGCACTTCTCGAGTCGACCCCTTACTTTTCATGAGTCGACCCCTAACTGTCAGGAGTCGACACCTTATTTTTGATGAGTCGACCCTTTGACTTTCTGAATATTTTTATTTTTGGTATTACGTCTTCGAGCCGACTCGCCTAAAGCTGGAGTTGACTCCAACAAATCTGGGCGTGATTTTTCTGAATGCCAACTCAGCGTCAACGGTAAGATTTTTCAATAACGGCTAGATTTTTTTGTGTCTAACGACTATATTTTCGCAGAGTCTATAAATAGAGAGGCCATTTTCAAATCAAGATAGAAATACAAATCAAGAGAGAAAAAAAAAATCTTTCAAAAAAGAAGAAAAACAGAGCGTCATTTGAAAAATTCGAGATTCAAAAATAGAGTGAAAGAAAAGGCATGAAATCAAAGGAGACTTCATCTGTGCTCAAGTTCATCAATCCAAGAAAGTCTAGAAGAAAATCCAAGAGCCATTCAAGAGCAAATCAAGAGATTTTCAACATTCAAAGAAAGGAAGAGAAAAGCTCAAATCAACTCCAACTTTCAATCCGTGAAGAATCTGAGCTGAGGCCCGATTCCACACTTCAAAGGAGTTGAGGAAAAGAAGAAAAGCTGCACTCAAATCAAATCTAAATAGGCTCTTCTAAACCTTGCTTTTATTTTGAAATATCTTCTCTAAAGGAGCTGTTTTGTATTAAACTTACATTTTTATCTTATGGTTTACTAATTCAATCAGGGTTGAATTAGTGGAGGTAGTTTACCTCGGTACAAGCTAAGGTATAGCTTGTGTTAGGGTTTTTGTGCTGGTGAGCCCAGAAAACCGGCTGGGTTCGTTGTGATCCCGTGTAAAATAACAAGTTTGAGTTGTGAGCTTGTAAAACAACTCGACTGTAATCAAGGAGATTATAGTGTGGACCCAAGTGAATCTTGGGAGTGGACGTAGGTGTTGGATACACCGAACCACTATAAAATCTTTGTGTTTGTCGTGTCTCATTTATCTCTATCTCTATCTTATCTTATTGATTGTATTTTGTTTTTGCATCTGCATTCACTTTCACTCACACTAAGCAAACAAATATTTTAAAAGGTTAAATTTTTTAAAGAACCCAATTCACCCCCCCCCCCCCCCCTCTTGGGTTGTCATCTGGACCAACAATTGGTATCAGAGCTAGTGCTCATTAAATTTTGATCACACGATCAAGAGCTAAAGATCCAAATGGCAGCTCAAGTTGGATCATTTGCTGAAGGTCATTCTACGAATAGACCTCCACTGTTTAATGGTTCAAATTATTCATATTGGAAAGCTAGAATGAGGATATTCATTCAAGCTTCTGACTATGAACTATAGGGTGTTATAATAAATGGACCTAGTACACCCACACATGTTATTGATGGCACTATTGTTCCTAAGCCCGAAAGGGACTGGAATGATAATGATAGGAAGATGGCACAGCTTAACGCTAAAGCCATGAATGTTTTATATTGCTCTTTAGATGCAAATGAATTTAATAGAATCTCCACATGTAATTCCGCAAAGAAGATTTGGGATAGATTAGAGGTTACCCATGAGGGTACCAACCAAGTAAAAGAATCTAAATTAATATTCTTGTTCATAAATATGATTGTTTAGCATGGAACAATCTGAAACCATTGCATGCATGTATACTAGATTTACAGATATTGTAAATGGTTTAAAAAGTCTTGGTAAGACATATACTAACTCAGAACTTGTTCGAAAATTCTTAGGTCACTACCAAGATCATGGGAAGCCAAAATGATAGCAATCCAAGAAGCAAAGGACCCCAACACACTGCCCTTAGAGGAGCTTCTAGGATCACTTATGACCCATGAGTTGACAATGAAGCAGCACATAGAGGAGGACACAAAGAAGAAGAAAGTGATTGCCCTCAAAGCTGCAAAAGAAGAAGAGAGCAGCAGCGATGATGATGATGATGATGATGATGATGATGATGAGACTGCTCTCTTAGCTAAAAGTTTAAAAGATTCATGAGGAGAAAGAAACCCTTCCACAAGAAGAAATTTGGAGCAAAGTGGGAAGGAGAAAAGGATAAGAACAAGACAAGGACAAAGAAAAAGAGAAAGACCCCTTGACTTGCTATGATGTAATAAACCGGGGCACTTTAGAATGAATGTCCTAAATTAAAGAAAGCCTACAAAAAGAAAAAGAAGGCTTATGTGGCAACTTGGAGTGACAGTGAAGAATCTTCTTCCGAAGAAGAAGAACAAAAGGAAGTGCAAATGTATGTTTTATGGCGGATGACAACGATGAGGTAAGTTCTGAAACCCTTGCGATGAGTTTGCATTTGATGAATTATTTGAAGCTTTTAATGAACTTGTCGATGATTTCAAGGTTTTGAAAAAGAAATACAAGCTTTTGAAAAATGAAAATTCAACTTTCATTAAAGAAAAAAAAGATCTTAATAATGAAGTTAAGAAACTTAAATCTGAAAATGAAGTTTTGGTAAAAGAAAAAGAATTAATTTTCAATGAAAATGATAAACTAAGGAAAGAGATTGAAAAATATAAGAACATAGTTGATAAGTTTACCTTAAGCTCAACTAAATTAAACATGTTTTAAATAGTCAAAAAGCAGTTTTTGACAAAGCCGGATTAGGGTATAACACTTTTAGAAAACAAAAATCTTTGAAAAATATTTTTGTACGTGCTAGCCAAAGTAACATCACTTGTTTTAAATGTAATTTAAAAGGGCATAAATCATTTGAATGTAATTTACAAAAACCAAATAAGAATTTAAATTTTAAAGGGAAGAAAATATGGGTTCCAAAAGGAACAATATTTGTTGCTACTAACCATGAAGGACCCAAGAAAGCTTGGGTACCTAAACATAAAGTTTGATTCATTGCAGGAATGTCTTGTGGCCAAGAGATCAAAAAGAAAGTGGTATCTTGATAGTGGCTGCTCAAGACATATGACGGGTGACAAAGAAGAATTCATCACCCTTGAAGAAAAGAAAGGAGGAGTTGTTACGTTTGGGGATAATGGTAAAGGTCAGATTATGGGCCTTGGTAAAATCCGTATAACTCCATCCACCTTTATAGATAATGTACTTTATGTTGATGGTTTGAAGCATAACTTAATTAGTATAAGCCAATTGTGCGATAAAGATTTTAAAGTATCATTTGAAACCTCTTTCTGCACAGTGTCTAATTTCATTGATAATAGCATTGTATTTACTGGTTATAGACATGGCAATGTTTACTTGGTTGATCTAGACAAATTATCTATGAGTGATCATTGCTTAATTGCTGATAATGCTAATATGAATGAAATTGGATGGTTATGGCATCGTAGATTAGGTCATGCAAGCACACACCTAATTTCAAAACTAATTAAAATGGACTTAGTTAAAGGGCTACCTAAAATAGATTTTGAAAACAACAAAATATGTGATGCATGTCAATTTGGAAAACAAACAAGAAGTTCTTTCAAATCTAAAAATGTTGTTTCAACTTCTAGGCCATTAGAGCTACTTCACATGGACCTTTTTGGACCAACTAGAACCACAAGTCTAGGAGGAAAGAAATATGGTCTTGTGATTGTAGATGATTACTCTAGATACACTTGGGTAATGTTTTTAGCTCACAAAGATGAGACTTTCTCGATATTCCTGAAATTCTTTAAGAAAGTCACAAATGAGAAAAACACTACCATAGTGTCTCTAAGAAGTGATCATGGAACTGAATTTGAAAATCACTTATTTGAAAGTTTTTGCTGAAAATGGTATTAATCATAATTTTTCTGCACCTAGGACCCCACAACAAAATGGTAGTTGAAAGGAAAAATAGGACTCTAGAAGACATGGCCCGTACCATGCTATGTGAAAGTAACCTACCAAAGTACTTTTGGGCGGAAGCTATTAACACAGCATGTTACATTTAAATAGAGCCCTAATAAGACCAATACTTAAAGAAAACACCTTATGAATTATGGCAATGATAGAAAACCCAATATTAATATTTTCATGCATTTGGTTGTAAATGCTTTGTTCACAATAATGGTAAAAATAATTTAGGCAAATTTGATGCTAAATCTGATGAAGGAATATTCTTAGGATATTCAACAACTAGTAAAGCATATAGAGTATTTAACAAGAAAACCTTAGTTGTTGAAGAATCCATTCATGTAGTTTTGATGAATCTTTAGCAACTCGTTCCGAAAAGTTTGATGATGAGGAAGATACAAACATAATTGAGAAAGATCTTGAAAAATTAAATATTGATGTATCTTCAGATCATGAGCAAGAAGCTAAAGATAATGATTCACCTAAGGATGATGATACTAACACTAATCATAATGATATAGATCTTCCTAGAGATTGGAGATACGCTTATAGTCATCCCTAAGGAATTGATTATAGGTGATCCATCTCAAGGAATAAGAACTAGATCATCTATGAGAAATATTAGTAATCATCTTGCAT